>JAZHYW010040012.1:0-201613 GCA_037355805.1 Ixodes ricinus
CATCCACGCTAAAAACACCTAGCCCAGTTAGTAAGCATATGGGCTTGCTTCTACAATAACACTGAATGCTGTTGGAAGCCGCATTTTCCATATTCTTTAGGCAGGACGAACACCACGCTTGTGAACGAGCTGAGAGGCACTACTGGTGGAAACTCCTCAAAAGGGCTTCCCGTGGACACGAGTGGACGCCATTTCAATCCAGACGCATCCACGCTAAAAATATCGAGCGCAGTCAGTAAGCATATGAGTTTGCTTCTACAACAACGCTGAATGCTATCGGAAGCCGTATTTTTCATATTCTTCAAGCAGGTACTAACACCGGGCGTGTTAACGAGCAGAGAGACACTACTGGTAGGAACTCCTCAAGAAGAGCTTCCCGTGGACGTGAGTGGACGCTATTTCAATCCAGACGCATCCACGCTAAAACTATCGAGCGCAGTCAGTAAGCATATGAGTTTGCTTCTACAACAACGCTGAATGCTATCGGAAGCCGTATTTTTCATATTCTTCAAGCAGGTACTAACACCGGGCGTGTTAACGAGCAGAGAGACACTACTGGTAGGAACTCCTCAGAAGAGCTTCCCGTGGACGTGAGTGGACGCTATTTCAATCCAGACGCATCCACGCTAAAAATATCGAGCGCAGTCAGTAAGCATATGAGTTTGCTTCTACAACAACGCTGAATGCTATCGGAATCCGCATTTTTCATATTCTTCAAGCAGGTACTAACACCGGGCGTGTTAACGAGCAGAGAGACACTACTGGTAGGAACTCCTCAGAAGGGCTTCCCGTGGACGTGAGTGGACGCTATTTCAATCCAGACGCATCCACGCTAAAAGTATCGAGCGCAGTCAGTAAGCATATGAGTTTGCTTCTACAACAACGCTGAATGCTGTCGGAAGCCGTATTGTTCATATTCTTCAAGCAGGTACTAACACCGGGCGTGTTAACGAGCAGAGAGACACTACTGGTAGGAACTCCTCAAAAGGGCTTCCCGTGGACGTGAGTGGACGCTATTTCAATCCAGACGCATCCACGCTAAAAATATCGAGCGCAGTCAGTAAGCATATGAGTTTGCTTCTACAACAACGCTGAATGCTATCGGAAGCCGTATTTTTCATATTCTTCAAGTAGGTACTAACACCGGGCGTGTTAACGAGCAGAGAGACACTACTGGTAGGAACTCCTCAGAAGGGCTTCCCGTGGACGTGAGTGGACGCTATTTCAATCCAGACGCATCCACGCTAAAAATATCGAGCGCAGTCAGTAAGCATATGAGTTTGCTTCTACAACAACGCTGAATGCTATCGGAAGCCGTATTTTTCATATTCTTCAAGCAGGTACTAACACCGGGCGTGTTAACGAGCAGAGAGACACTACTGGTAGGAACTCCTCAGAAGGGCTTCCCGTGGACGTGAGTGGACGCTATTTCAATCCAGACGCATCCACGCTAAAAATATCGAGCGCAGTCAGTAAGCATATGAGTTTGCTTCTACAACAACGCTGAATGCTATCGGAAGCCGTATTTTTCATATTCTTCAAGCAGGTACTAACACCGGGCGTGTTAACGAGCAGAGAGACACTACTGGTGGGAACTCCTCAGAAGGGCTTCCCGTGGACGTGAGTGGACGCTATTTCAATCCAGACGCATCCACGCTAAAAATATCGAGCGCAGTCAGTAAGCATATGAGTTTGCTTCTACAACAACGCTGAATGCTATCGGAAGCCGTATTTTTCATATTCTTCAAGCAGGTACTAACACCGGGCGTGTTAACGAGCAGAGAGACACTACTGGTAGGAACTCCTCAGAAGGGCTTCCCGTGGACGTGAGTGGACGCTATTTCAATCCAGACGCATCCACGCTAAAAATATCGAGCGCAGTCAGTAAGCATATGAGTTTGCTTCTACAACAACGCTGAATGCTATCGGAAGCCGTATTTTTCATATTCTTCAAGCAGGTACTAACACCGGGCGTGTTAACGAGCAGAGAGACACTACTGGTAGGAACTCCTCAGAAGAGCTTCCCGTGGACGTGAGTGGACGCTATTTCAATCCAGACGCATCCACGCTAAAAATATCGAGCGCAGTCAGTAAGCATATGAGTTTGCTTCTACAACAACGCTGAATGCTATCGGAAGCCGTATTTTTCATATTCTTCAAGCAGGTACTAACACCGGGCGTGTTAACGAGCAGAGAGACACTACTGGTAGGAACTCCTCAGAAGAGCTTCCCGTGGACGTGAGTGGACGCTATTTCAATCCAGACGCATCCACGCTAAAAATATCGAGCGCAGTCAGTAAGCATATGAGTTTGCTTCTACAACAACGCTGAATGCTATCGGAAGCCGTATTTTTCATATTCTTCAAGCAGGTACTAACACCGGGCGTGTTAACGAGCAGAGAGACACTACTGGTAGGAACTCCTCAGAAGAGCTTCCCGTGGACGTGAGTGGACGCTATTTCAATCCAGACGCATCCACGCTAAAAATATCGAGCGCAGTCAGTAAGCATATGAGTTTGCTTCTACAACAACGCTGAATGCTATCGGAAGCCGTATTTTTCATATTCTTCAAGCAGGTACTAACACCGGGCGTGTTAACGAGCAGAGAGACACTACTGGTAGGAACTCCTCAAAAGGGCTTCCCGTGGACGTGAGTGGACGCTATTTCAATCCAGACGCATCCACGCTAAAAATATCGAGCGCAGTCAGTAAGCATATGAGTTTGCTTCTACAACAACGCTGAATGCTATCGGAAGCCGTATTTTTCATATTCTTCAAGCAGGTACTAACACCGGGCGTGTTAACGAGCAGAGAGACACTACTGGTAGGAACTCCTCAAAAGGGCTTCCCGTGGACGTGAGTGGACGCTATTTCAATCCAGACGCATCCACGCTAAAAATATCGAGCGCAGTCAGTAAGCATATGAGTTTGCTTCTACAACAACGCTGAATGCTATCGGAAGCCGTATTTTTCATATTCTTCAAGCAGGTACTAACACCGGGCGTGTTAACGAGCAGAGAGACACTACTGGTAGGAACTCCTCAGAAGGGCTTCCCGTGGACGTGAGTGGACGCTATTTCAATCCAGACGCATCCACGCTAAAAATATCGAGCGCAGTCAGTAAGCATATGAGTTTGCTTCTACAACAACGCTGAATGCTATCGGAAGCCGTATTTTTCATATTCTTCAAGCAGGTACTAACACCGGGCGTGTTAACGAGCAGAGAGACACTACTGGTAGGAACTCCTCAAAAGGGCTTCCCGTGGACGTGAGTGGACGCTATTTCAATCCAGACGCATCCACGCTAAAAATATCGAGCGCAGTCAGTAAGCATATGAGTTTGCTTCTACAACAACGCTGAATGCTATCGGAAGCCGTATTTTTCATATTCTTCAAGCAGGTACTAACACCGGGCGTGTTAACGAGCAGAGAGACACTACTGGTAGGAACTCCTCAGAAGAGCTTCCCGTGGACGTGAGTGGACGCTATTTCAATCCAGACGCATCCACGCTAAAAATATCGAGCGCAGTCAGTAAGCATATGAGTTTGCTTCTACAACAACGCTGAATGCTATCGGAAGCCGTATTTTTCATATTCTTCAAGCAGGTACTAACACCGGGCGTGTTAACGAGCAGAGAGACACTACTGGTAGGAACTCCTCAAAAGGGCTTCCCGTGGACGTGAGTGGACGCTATTTCAATCCAGACGCATCCACGCTAAAAATATCGAGCGCAGTCAGTAAGCATATGAGTTTGCTTCTACAACAACGCTGAATGCTATCGGAAGCCGTATTTTTCATATTCTTCAAGCAGGTACTAACACCGGGCGTGTTAACGAGCAGAGAGACACTACTGGTAGGAACTCCTCAGAAGGGCTTCCCGTGGACGTGAGTGGACGCTATTTCAATCCAGACGCATCCACGCTAAAAATATCGAGCGCAGTCAGTAAGCATATGAGTTTGCTTCTACAACAACGCTGAATGCTATCGGAAGCCGTATTTTTCATATTCTTCAAGCAGGTACTAACACCGGGCGTGTTAACGAGCAGAGAGACACTACTGGTAGGAACTCCTCAGAAGAGCTTCCCGTGGACGTGAGTGGACGCTATTTCAATCCAGACGCATCCACGCTAAAAATATCGAGCGCAGTCAGTAAGCATATGAGTTTGCTTCTACAACAACGCTGAATGCTGTCGGAAGCCGTATTTTTCATATTCTTCAAGCAGGTACTAACACCGGGCGTGTTAACGAGCAGAGAGACACTACTGGTAGGAACTCCTCAAAAGGGCTTCCCGTGGACGTGAGTGGACGCTATTTCAATCCAGACGCATCCACGCTAAAAATATCGAGCGCAGTCAGTAAGCATATGAGTTTGCTTCTACAACAACGCTGAATGCTATCGGAAGCCGTATTTTTCATATTCTTCAAGCAGGTACTAACACCGGGCGTGTTAACGAGCAGAGAGACACTACTGGTAGGAACTCCTCAGAAGAGCTTCCCGTGGACGTGAGTGGACGCTATTTCAATCCAGACGCATCCACGCTAAAAATATCGAGCGCAGTCAGTAAGCATATGAGTTTGCTTCTACAACAACGCTGAATGCTATCGGAAGCCGTATTTTTCATATTCTTCAAGCAGGTACTAACACCGGGCGTGTTAACGAGCAGAGAGACACTACTGGTAGGAACTCCTCAGAAGAGCTTCCCGTGGACGTGAGTGGACGCTATTTCAATCCAGACGCATCCACGCTAAAAATATCGAGCGCAGTCAGTAAGCATATGAGTTTGCTTCTACAACAACGCTGAATGCTATCGGAAGCCGTATTTTTCATATTCTTCAAGCAGGTACTAACACCGGGCGTGTTAACGAGCAGAGAGACACTACTGGTAGGAACTCCTCAGAAGAGCTTCCCGTGGACGTGAGTGGACGCTATTTCAATCCAGACGCATCCACGCTAAAAATATCGAGCGCAGTCAGTAAGCATATGAGTTTGCTTCTACAACAACGCTGAATGCTATCGGAAGCCGTATTTTTCATATTCTTCAAGCAGGTACTAACACCGGGCGTGTTAACGAGCAGAGAGACACTACTGGTAGGAACTCCTCAGAAGAGCTTCCCGTGGACGTGAGTGGACGCTATTTCAATCCAGACGCATCCACGCTAAAAATATCGAGCGCAGTCAGTAAGCATATGAGTTTGCTTCTACAACAACGCTGAATGCTATCGGAAGCCGTATTTTTCATATTCTTCAAGCAGGTACTAACACCGGGCGTGTTAACGAGCAGAGAGACACTACTGGTAGGAACTCCTCAGAAGAGCTTCCCGTGGACGTGAGTGGACGCTATTTCAATCCAGACGCATCCACGCTAAAAATATCGAGCGCAGTCAGTAAGCATATGAGTTTGCTTCTACAACAACGCTGAATGCTATCGGAAGCCGTATTTTTCATATTCTTCAAGCAGGTACTAACACCGGGCGTGTTAACGAGCAGAGAGACACTACTGGTAGGAACTCCTCAGAAGAGCTTCCCGTGGACGTGAGTGGACGCTATTTCAATCCAGACGCATCCACGCTAAAAATATCGAGCGCAGTCAGTAAGCATATGAGTTTGCTTCTACAACAACGCTGAATGCTATCGGAAGCCGTATTTTTCATATTCTTCAAGCAGGTACTAACACCGGGCGTGTTAACGAGCAGAGAGACACTACTGGTAGGAACTCCTCAGAAGAGCTTCCCGTGGACGTGAGTGGACGCTATTTCAATCCAGACGCATCCACGCTAAAAATATCGAGCGCAGTCAGTAAGCATATGAGTTTGCTTCTACAACAACGCTGAATGCTATCGGAAGCCGTATTTTTCATATTCTTCAAGCAGGTACTAACACCGGGCGTGTTAACGAGCAGAGAGACACTACTGGTAGGAACTCCTCAGAAGAGCTTCCCGTGGACGTGAGTGGACGCTATTTCAATCCAGACGCATCCACGCTAAAAATATCGAGCGCAGTCAGTAAGCATATGAGTTTGCTTCTACAACAACGCTGAATGCTATCGGAAGCCGTATTTTTCATATTCTTCAAGCAGGTACTAACACCGGGCGTGTTAACGAGCAGAGAGACACTACTGGTAGGAACTCCTCAGAAGAGCTTCCCGTGGACGTGAGTGGACGCTATTTCAATCCAGACGCATCCACGCTAAAAATATCGAGCGCAGTCAGTAAGCATATGAGTTTGCTTCTACAACAACGCTGAATGCTATCGGAAGCCGTATTTTTCATATTCTTCAAGCAGGTACTAACACCGGGCGTGTTAACGAGCAGAGAGACACTACTGGTAGGAACTCCTCAGAAGGGCTTCCCGTGGACGTGAGTGGACGCTATTTCAATCCAGACGCATCCACGCTAAAAATATCGAGCGCAGTCAGTAAGCATATGAGTTTGCTTCTACAACAACGCTGAATGCTATCGGAAGCCGTATTTTTCATATTCTTCAAGCAGGTACTAACACCGGGCGTGTTAACGAGCAGAGAGACACTACTGGTAGGAACTCCTCAGAAGAGCTTCCCGTGGACGTGAGTGGACGCTATTTCAATCCAGACGCATCCACGCTAAAAATATCGAGCGCAGTCAGTAAGCATATGAGTTTGCTTCTACAACAACGCTGAATGCTATCGGAAGCCGTATTTTTCATATTCTTCAAGCAGGTACTAACACCGGGCGTGTTAACGAGCAGAGAGACACTACTGGTAGGAACTCCTCAGAAGAGCTTCCCGTGGACGTGAGTGGACGCTATTTCAATCCAGACGCATCCACGCTAAAAATATCGAGCGCAGTCAGTAAGCATATGAGTTTGCTTCTACAACAACGCTGAATGCTATCGGAAGCCGTATTTTTCATATTCTTCAAGCAGGTACTAACACCGGGCGTGTTAACGAGCAGAGAGACACTACTGGTAGGAACTCCTCAGAAGAGCTTCCCGTGGACGTGAGTGGACGCTATTTCAATCCAGACGCATCCACGCTAAAAATATCGAGCGCAGTCAGTAAGCATATGAGTTTGCTTCTACAACAACGCTGAATGCTATCGGAAGCCGTATTTTTCATATTCTTCAAGCAGGTACTAACACCGGGCGTGTTAACGAGCAGAGAGACACTACTGGTAGGAACTCCTCAGAAGGGCTTCCCGTGGACGTGAGTGGACGCTATTTCAATCCAGACGCATCCACGCTAAAAATATCGAGCGCAGTCAGTAAGCATATGAGTTTGCTTCTACAACAACGCTGAATGCTATCGGAAGCCGTATTTTTCATATTCTTCAAGCAGGTACTAACACCGGGCGTGTTAACGAGCAGAGAGACACTACTGGTAGGAACTCCTCAAAAGGGCTTCCCGTGGACGTGAGTGGACGCTATTTCAATCCAGACGCATCCACGCTAAAAATATCGAGCGCAGTCAGTAAGCATATGAGTTTGCTTCTACAACAACGCTGAATGCTATCGGAAGCCGTATTTTTCATATTCTTCAAGCAGGTACTAACACCGGGCGTGTTAACGAGCAGAGAGACACTACTGGTGGGAACTCCTCAGAAGAGCTTCCCGTGGACGTGAGTGGACGCTATTTCAATCCAGACGCATCCACGCTAAAAATATCGAGCGCAGTCAGTAAGCATATGAGTTTGCTTCTACAACAACGCTGAATGCTATCGGAAGCCGTATTTTTCATATTCTTCAAGCAGGTACTAACACCGGGCGTGTTAACGAGCAGAGAGACACTACTGGTAGGAACTCCTCAGAAGAGCTTCCCGTGGACGTGAGTGGACGCTATTTCAATCCAGACGCATCCACGCTAAAAATATCGAGCGCAGTCAGTAAGCATATGAGTTTGCTTCTACAACAACGCTGAATGCTATCGGAAGCCGTATTTTTCATATTCTTCAAGCAGGTACTAACACCGGGCGTGTTAACGAGCAGAGAGACACTACTGGTAGGAACTCCTCAGAAGAGCTTCCCGTGGACGTGAGTGGACGCTATTTCAATCCAGACGCATCCACGCTAAAAATATCGAGCGCAGTCAGTAAGCATATGAGTTTGCTTCTACAACAACGCTGAATGCTATCGGAAGCCGTATTTTTCATATTCTTCAAGCAGGTACTAACACCGGGCGTGTTAACGAGCAGAGAGACACTACTGGTGGGAACTCCTCAGAAGAGCTTCCCGTGGACGTGAGTGGACGCTATTTCAATCCAGACGCATCCACGCTAAAAATATCGAGCGCAGTCAGTAAGCATATGAGTTTGCTTCTACAACAACGCTGAATGCTATCGGAAGCCGTATTTTTCATATTCTTCAAGCAGGTACTAACACCGGGCGTGTTAACGAGCAGAGAGACACTACTGGTAGGAACTCCTCAGAAGGGCTTCCCGTGGACGTGAGTGGACGCTATTTCAATCCAGACGCATCCACGCTAAAAATATCGAGCGCAGTCAGTAAGCATATGAGTTTGCTTCTACAACAACGCTGAATGCTATCGGAAGCCGTATTTTTCATATTCTTCAAGCAGGTACTAACACCGGGCGTGTTAACGAGCAGAGAGACACTACTGGTGGGAACTCCTCAGAAGAGCTTCCCGTGGACGTGAGTGGACGCTATTTCAATCCAGACGCATCCACGCTAAAAATATCGAGCGCAGTCAGTAAGCATATGAGTTTGCTTCTACAACAACGCTGAATGCTATCGGAAGCCGTATTTTTCATATTCTTCAAGCAGGTACTAACACCGGGCGTGTTAACGAGCAGAGAGACACTACTGGTAGGAACTCCTCAGAAGAGCTTCCCGTGGACGTGAGTGGACGCTATTTCAATCCAGACGCATCCACGCTAAAAATATCGAGCGCAGTCAGTAAGCATATGAGTTTGCTTCTACAACAACGCTGAATGCTATCGGAAGCCGTATTTTTCATATTCTTCAAGCAGGTACTAACACCGGGCGTGTTAACGAGCAGAGAGACACTACTGGTAGGAACTCCTCAGAAGAGCTTCCCGTGGACGTGAGTGGACGCTATTTCAATCCAGACGCATCCACGCTAAAAATATCGAGCGCAGTCAGTAAGCATATGAGTTTGCTTCTACAACAACGCTGAATGCTATCGGAAGCCGTATTTTTCATATTCTTCAAGCAGGTACTAACACCGGGCGTGTTAACGAGCAGAGAGACACTACTGGTAGGAACTCCTCAGAAGAGCTTCCCGTGGACGTGAGTGGACGCTATTTCAATCCAGACGCATCCACGCTAAAAATATCGAGCGCAGTCAGTAAGCATATGAGTTTGCTTCTACAACAACGCTGAATGCTATCGGAAGCCGTATTTTTCATATTCTTCAAGCAGGTACTAACACCGGGCGTGTTAACGAGCAGAGAGACACTACTGGTGGGAACTCCTCAGAAGAGCTTCCCGTGGACGTGAGTGGACGCTATTTCAATCCAGACGCATCCACGCTAAAAATATCGAGCGCAGTCAGTAAGCATATGAGTTTGCTTCTACAACAACGCTGAATGCTATCGGAAGCCGTATTTTTCATATTCTTCAAGCAGGTACTAACACCGGGCGTGTTAACGAGCAGAGAGACACTACTGGTAGGAACTCCTCAGAAGAGCTTCCCGTGGACGTGAGTGGACGCTATTTCAATCCAGACGCATCCACGCTAAAAATATCGAGCGCAGTCAGTAAGCATATGAGTTTGCTTCTACAACAACGCTGAATGCTATCGGAAGCCGTATTTTTCATATTCTTCAAGCAGGTACTAACACCGGGCGTGTTAACGAGCAGAGAGACACTACTGGTAGGAACTCCTCAGAAGAGCTTCCCGTGGACGTGAGTGGACGCTATTTCAATCCAGACGCATCCACGCTAAAAATATCGAGCGCAGTCAGTAAGCATATGAGTTTGCTTCTACAACAACGCTGAATGCTATCGGAAGCCGTATTTTTCATATTCTTCAAGCAGGTACTAACACCGGGCGTGTTAACGAGCAGAGAGACACTACTGGTAGGAACTCCTCAGAAGAGCTTCCCGTGGACGTGAGTGGACGCTATTTCAATCCAGACGCATCCACGCTAAAAATATCGAGCGCAGTCAGTAAGCATATGAGTTTGCTTCTACAACAACGCTGAATGCTGTCGGAAGCCGTATTTTTCATATTCTTCAAGCAGGTACTAACACCGGGCGTGTTAACGAGCAGAGAGACACTACTGGTAGGAACTCCTCAGAAGGGCTTCCCGTGGACGTGAGTGGACGCTATTTCAATCCAGACGCATCCACGCTAAAAATATCGAGCGCAGTCAGTAAGCATATGAGTTTGCTTCTACAACAACGCTGAATGCTATCGGAAGCCGTATTTTTCATATTCTTCAAGCAGGTACTAACACCGGGCGTGTTAACGAGCAGAGAGACACTACTGGTAGGAACTCCTCAGAAGAGCTTCCCGTGGACGTGAGTGGACGCTATTTCAATCCAGACGCATCCACGCTAAAAATATCGAGCGCAGTCAGTAAGCATATGAGTTTGCTTCTACAACAACGCTGAATGCTATCGGAAGCCGTATTTTTCATATTCTTCAAGCAGGTACTAACACCGGGCGTGTTAACGAGCAGAGAGACACTACTGGTAGGAACTCCTCAGAAGAGCTTCCCGTGGACGTGAGTGGACGCTATTTCAATCCAGACGCATCCACGCTAAAAATATCGAGCGCAGTCAGTAAGCATATGAGTTTGCTTCTACAACAACGCTGAATGCTATCGGAAGCCGTATTTTTCATATTCTTCAAGCAGGTACTAACACCGGGCGTGTTAACGAGCAGAGAGACACTACTGGTAGGAACTCCTCAGAAGAGCTTCCCGTGGACGTGAGTGGACGCTATTTCAATCCAGACGCATCCACGCTAAAAATATCGAGCGCAGTCAGTAAGCATATGAGTTTGCTTCTACAACAACGCTGAATGCTATCGGAAGCCGTATTTTTCATATTCTTCAAGCAGGTACTAACACCGGGCGTGTTAACGAGCAGAGAGACACTACTGGTAGGAACTCCTCAGAAGAGCTTCCCGTGGACGTGAGTGGACGCTATTTCAATCCAGACGCATCCACGCTAAAAATATCGAGCGCAGTCAGTAAGCATATGAGTTTGCTTCTACAACAACGCTGAATGCTATCGGAAGCCGTATTTTTCATATTCTTCAAGCAGGTACTAACACCGGGCGTGTTAACGAGCAGAGAGACACTACTGGTAGGAACTCCTCAGAAGAGCTTCCCGTGGACGTGAGTGGACGCTATTTCAATCCAGACGCATCCACGCTAAAAATATCGAGCGCAGTCAGTAAGCATATGAGTTTGCTTCTACAACAACGCTGAATGCTATCGGAAGCCGTATTTTTCATATTCTTCAAGCAGGTACTAACACCGGGCGTGTTAACGAGCAGAGAGACACTACTGGTAGGAACTCCTCAGAAGAGCTTCCCGTGGACGTGACTGGACGCTATTTCAATCCAGACGCATCCACGCTAAAAATATCGAGCGCAGTCAGTAAGCATATGAGTTTGCTTCTACAACAACGCTGAATGCTATCGGAAGCCGTATTTTTCATATTCTTCAAGCAGGTACTAACACCGGGCGTGTTAACGAGCAGAGAGACACTACTGGTAGGAAGTCTTCAGAAGAGCTTCCCGTGGACGTGAGTGGACGCTATTTCAATCCAGACGCATCCACGCTAAAATATTTACAGTGGCTTAGCTTGGCTATGCCAGGATATACGTAGCGTGAGCTAAGGTTACTGCTGCTTCAATGACACACACATGGTATACGCATTATGTGACACATGTATATTTGTTTATTCTTTTGCTCAACGTCTAGTTGCTTCTCTATTGCCACAAAGGCGGCTCGGTGGTCAGTGTAGTAACACGCTGACGGCGGATCTGAACGAAGGGAATCCGTGGCGAAAGTAAACGTTCGGCCACATCGTTTAGAACCGGTAGACCTGGTGGCATGGGTGGGTAACGATACCCATTGGTAACGCTAAAGAGTGGAATCTTCTGCTTAACGAGAAAGTTCTTGCACGTTGTACAAACCCGCGCCACGGTTTCACCCCACTCAGGCGGCGCCGCTAAACTCAACGTTTCACGCATGGCATTACTTACCGGCGTCAAGTCTTTCATGTGCCACAGTCTTTCAGACAGGTCGCACACATATCCAAACGGATTGTTTACGAAGTCCGTCTCGAAGGTCCGAGTCGCACTGGCGCTTTCGCTAAGTTTCACCGTATAGTCAGTCAATCGGCGAGCCTTGACGTCATCGACGGCGTCTTGTTGTTTCTGCTGCTGAGATGGTCGGGCACGTCGATCAGCCTCCTGGCGACGCCGCTTTGTTAGACGTTCCTCACTTTGCTCCGGTGTCTCCGCAGCATGTTTAGCCTTTTTCCGTTCGGTCTTCCTACGCTCAACCACTAATTACCGGGCAACTACTTCGAGATTCGAGTTAAGCTTCTCCGCTCTTCTGCGCCACTGAGGAGCAATTTCGCTCACCTTCTTCATGGCTATAAGTCTGTTTCTCTCGGCCAGGGGAGCTGTAGCGTTCACGAGACGCGACCACAAAAGAAGCGCTTCCGATAGCGTCCGCGAGACGCGACCATTTAATGGTGACGTGAAGCGGCGTCCTGGCGTTCCATCATGTACACTCCACGGGCGTAAACTAGCGTCTGTGTAGCTTCCCTCGGCGTCTGCTCGCGTCTGTCGCGGCTATGACCTCAATCCTCTGGAATGCAAAGACCGGTGAGGCGCGGGCGGTGGCGGCGGAGCCCGCGGTGGCGGCGGCTCCGGCGCGCCAGCTGTGCGCCGTGTGACGTCACTGCTCCTCGCGCTTGCGCAGCACGGAGCACGGCTCATTATTCGAGCCACGCGAAACTGCTCAACCTCGGCCAGTGTAGCTCACGCTACAAAATATCGAGCGCAGTCAGTAAGCATGTGAGTTTGCTTCTACAACAACACTGAATGCTACCGGAAGCCGTATTTTTCATATTCTTCAAGCAGGTACTAACACCGGGCGTAGTTAACGAGCAGAGAGACACTACTGGTAGGAACTCCCCAGAAGAGCTTCCCGTGGACGTGAGTAGACGCTATTTCAATCCAGATGCATCCACGATGAAAATATCGAGCGCAATTCGGAAGCATATGAGTTTACTTCTACAACAACGCTGAATGTTATCTGAAGCCGTATTTTTCATATTCTTCAAGTAGGTACTAACACCGGGCGAGTTAACGAGCAGAGAGACACTACTGGTAGGAACTCCTCAGAAGGGCTTCCCGTGGACGTGAGTTGACGCTATTTCAATCCAGACGCATCCACGCTAAAAATATCGAGCGCAGTCAGTAAGCATATGAGTCTGCTTCTACAACAACGCTGAATGCTATTGGAAGCTGTATTTTTCATATTCTTCAAGCAGGTACTAACACCGGGCGTGTTAACGAGCAGAGAGACACTACTGGTAGGAACTCCTCAGAAGAGCTTCCCGTGGACGTGAGTGGACGCTATTTCAATCCAGATGCATCCACGATGAAAATATCGAGCTCAATTCGGAAGCATATGGGTTTGCTTCTACAACAACGCTGAATGTTATCTGAAGCCGTATTTTTCATATTCTTCAAGCAGGTACTAACACCGGGCGTGTTAACGAGCAGAGAGGCACTACTGGTAGGAACTCCTCAATAGGGCTTCCCGTGGACGTGATTGGACGCTATTTCAATCCAGACGCATCCTCGCTAAAAATATCGAGCGCAGTTAGGAAGCATATCGGTTTGCTTCTATACAACAACGCTGAATGCTGTCGGAAGCCGTATTTTTTATATTCTTCAAGCAGGTACTAGCACCGCGCTTGTTAACGACCAGAGATAGGCACTACTGGTAGGAACTCCTCAAAAGGGCTTCCCGTGAACGTCACTAGACGCTGCTTCAATCCAGACGCATCCACGCTAAAAACATTGAGCGCAGTTCGGAAGCATATGGGTTTGCTTCTACAACAACGCTGAATGTTATCGGAAGCCGTATTTTTCATATTCTTCAAGCAGGTACTAACACCGCGCTTGTTAAAGAGCAGAGAGGCACTCTGGTAGGAACAGAGGTCGGCATTTTAGGTCGCCCTCACTCACCCTCACCCTCACAGCCACACTCCACCTAAGCCCCTCACTCACCCTCACCCTCACAGCCACACTGGCCTTCAGCCCTCACTGCGCCCTCATCCTCACAGTCACACTCGCCTTCAGCCCTTCATTCACCCTCGCTGAACCTCACAGCCCTCACGCACTCACCGCCTTCACGGCCCTCATGCCCCTCTACCGCCCTCATGCCCCTCACCGCCCTCACGGCCCCTTCACGCCCCTCATGCATTCATGACCCTCACGCCACTCACCGCCCTCACGCCCCTCACTCCACTCATAGGCTCTCACGCCCTCACCGCCCTCACGCACTCATAGCCCTCACGCCACTCACCGCCCTCACGCCCCTCACGCACTCACCGCCCTCACACCCCTCACGCACTCATGGCCCTCACGCCACTCACCGCCCTCACGGCCCTCACACCCCTCACGCCCCTCACGCACTCATGGCCCTCACGCCACTCAGGCCCGCTTCAAATGGGGCAATTTCGCCCAGAAACTTGACATCGCAACACCAGCAACACGGGCCATAGAGTACATAATAAACGCTAGAGGCTCAGCTGGCGCTAGTGTGCTGTTGCATTTTGAAGCAGACAGCAAGCAGTCTAAATTTGACTTCCGGTAATGTATTCCTATGGGAAAAAGCGAGTGCATTTTCTCTCTGCGCTCGATTATAAGAGCAAATATCACGAATAATTTGTACGTACTAGGCACATTGGAACATTTCTCAGTCACGCAGACGAAATAAATGGTCAGTTACGGCGTTTTTCTTTCAAATTCATCGCATTAAAAACGGTGCTAAAACGGCTTCGTACGTGTATTTTTGTGCACTGTCGGACACTGTTAGCGCGAACACGGCGTCGACGCTTTCCAACATGGGGGATATACGTGCCAAACGAACGAAGGACATGTGGAAAACCGAGAGAGACGGCAAGAACTACGCAGTAACACTGATAAGTAACTCCTTGTGCTTGCAGACGATCAAAATAAATTGAAAGTCACGTAATATAGTCAGATTTGCAATAAATAAGTACTGCGAAGATGCTTGTTCTGGGTTCAAATGGTTCAAATCATCACCCGCACGCTCCAAATCTTTGCAAATAAGGGGAGCCAGAAAGCAGGTGCCCGATAAAAACTGCCCGACATGGGAAATAATAAAAAGACATACCTTTCGTAGCTCACGTGCTTTATTTTTTGCGTTCGAATGTTTCTTTAACCGATCGTAAAGATGCACGACGGAGTCAGTTTCATCCAATGACAGGACGGGCATATTAGCAATATATAAGCACCACCGAAATGCTAGCGAACCTGAACACACACTACATTCCTTTCGATCGTTAGTTTGCTTAGAACCGTCGCTCGTTTTCACATACCTTCCTTGAAACAGGGGTTTGGGCCTGAAATAGAGCGAAGTTTAACATCGCTCAGTGGTAAAGAAAAATGCTGTAACTAAAGCAATTACACTTTCACAATACCAATAAAGGTACATACTATCCGTTACAACCGATATGACAAAAGTTATTCATGTTATTTTCCGGCGAAGAGACAAAATTCACGCGCGTTTTCCCATAGGAATACACAGGGAGGCTGGAAATGTAGACTGCATGCTGTCTGCTTCAATTTGCAACCGGAAGTCCCGTAGACACTAGCGCCAGCTGAGCCTCTAGCGTTTATTGTAATAACTCTATGACACGGGCCGCCCGCGTTCACAAGCAGCAACCAATTACTGCAATTTGCCACCATCATCATGAAATTTTATTTTTCTTGCACTATTTAGACATACAATTACGCGCTATAAACGTGTTATTGTGCATTTAAACCTCGTTGAGAATACTAATGCATCTTTCTGAAACAGTTTATTTTCAAAAACAATCAATTTCAAACCAGAACCAAGTCTTTTGTTGTCATCATCACCGGCACGAGTTATCACGTGAAAATATCGCGACCCTGATTGTATGCAGCCGCTTCAAACGTCTTTAAATTGCTCCGAGCTGCTCGCTTGTTTCGAACCTGACCCTATCTCAGCAATTCCTGTCGATCTAGGAAAAGCTAAGGAACATACCGCCATCAACACCAAAATTGCTGAGAAAGTTGCTCCGTCTGAAGGGGCCTCACGCACTCACCGCCCTCACATCCCTCACGTACTCATGGCCCTCACACCCCTCACGCACTTACCGCCCTCACGGCCCTCACGCACACATAGCCCTCACACGCCTTACGCACTCACTGCCCTCACGGCCCTCACACCCCTCACGCCCCTCACGCTCTCATGCCACTCACACACTCACCGCCCTCACGGCCCTCACGCACTCATGGCCCTCACACCCCTCACGCCACTCACCGCCCTCACGCCCCTCACACACTCATGGCCCTCACGCCCCTCACGCACTCACCGCCCTCACGGCCCTCAGCAATCACGGTCCTCACAGCCCTCGCGGCCCTCACTCACCCTCACACTCATGAATTTTCCTGGTGGAGAAACTCACTCACCCTCACCTCACCTGTGAAGATGAGGGTGAGTGAGGGTGAGTGAGGGCCCTCATGAGTGAGATTTGCCGAGGTATGGGTAGGAACTCCTCAATGGGGCTTCCCGTGGACGTGAGTGGACGCTATTTCAATCCAGACGCACCCTCTCTAAAAATATCGAGCGCAGTTAGGAAGGATATCGGTTTGCTTCTATACAACAACGCTGAATGCTATCGGAAGCCGTATTTTTCATATTCTTCAAGCAGGTACTAACACCGCGCTTGTTAAAGAACAGAGAGGCACTCTGGTAGGAACTCCTCAAAAGGGTTTCCCGTGAACGTCACTAGACGCTGCTTGAATCCAGACGCATCCACGCTAAAAACATTGCGCGCAGTTAGGAAGCATATGGGTTTGCTTCTACAATAACGCTGAATGCCATCGTAAGGCGCATTTTGTATATTCCTTAAGCAGGAACGAACACTGCACTTGTTAACGACCAGAGAGGCACTACAGATGGCCTAAACTCGTCAAGCACAAAGTTGGAGTTGAAAGTTCGCGGAGCGTGCCGATTGGACGTCGGCGAAAAAAGCGAGAAAACTTCGTCGTTATTTAACCAATGGGTGCGCTCCGTCAAGTTCGGCCCCAACTTAGTGTTTGACGAGTTTAGAGGCCCTGGTGGAGGACTCCTCAAACGGGCTTTCCGTGGACGTGAGTGGACGCTGTTTCAATCCAAACGCATCCACGCCCCACGCCTCCCTTTTTCACACAGCGCTCCGGGGTGACATCACTTTCCCCCACTGCGCAGTCGCGGCGAACCCTACCGCCTCCACGGCTTCTGTGACGATGCATCTGCTTTGCTGCGCTTTTCTTTGTGTTTTATTTCTGAATCGCGTTCACTTTGACATTAAGCACCCCGCCGGCTTCCGTGACGAAGCATCTGCGTTGCGGTGTTTTTGGCCAATGGAAATTTAACTGCCGTTTCGCTGCTACAGACGGTTACAGACAACGCCGGCTTCGCTCCATGAGACAGTTAATGCTTTCGCAATAAAAAGAGACGTCTTTCTTAGCCCACGTACGTTTTTTTCGTTTCGGGTGTTTTTTAAGTCAAGTTGCACGACGGGGTAATTTTTATGGAGTGACAGGGCTGGCAGATTAGCGATATATTAGTGTCATCGGATTGGTGGCGCACGTTGAACACACTTTCCATTACTTTCAATTTTTATTTCGCCTAGATCCGTCGTTTGTCTTTACAAACCTGCTGTGGGCAGGAGGTTTGGGGCTAAAATATAACTAAGTTTAACGTCGTTGCCCGATAAACAAAAAGGCTAACTAAAGCAGTTGCACACTTAAAATATTAATAAACGTGCGTACTATTCGCTACAACCATAATAACAAAGACGATCCCTGTTATTCTCAGGCGAAGAGACAAATTGCACGATCGTTTTTCCAAACTAATGTATAGGGAGTATTCACTGGCGGCCATAGCTGTGTGCGCGAATTCTGAGCGCGTGCTGATGGCGAGCTTCCACAGTCCTTTTGCAACGTGCATTTCGCACCATCAAGAGTGCCGCTCTTAGCAGCCTATTGATGTGAGCTCGTTGTGAGCATGCGCTTTAAACAGCACCCACAAATATGGCGTCCAGTGAATACTTCCTATACCGGAGTGTCGCAAAAGTAGACTGCTTGCTGTGTCCGCTTCATGTTGCATCCCGGAAGTCTCGAAGACACTAGCACCAGTTGGGCCTCTAGCGTACATTATAATAAGTCTATGGCAATAAACTTAAAACGCAGCTAATAAGAATATGGACTTTCTCCTAAAACAACACTAAAAACTATCAAAAGGCGTGTTTGTTTGTTTTTTTCAAGCAGAAAGGAACAATGTTTGTGTCATGAGAGCAGAGAGGCGTCACTGATGGAGACTTCTCAGAGAGCGCTTCCCATGGCCGTAAAGCAGACATTGTTTCAATCCAGGAGCCTCCCTTGCTACGAACTTTGAAAGCAGTTAAAAAGCAGTTTGATCATTATGCGCATATGCAGAAATTTAGGATGAACCGACGCCACCTGTACGAACTTGGGTAGAAGCTAACCTCCAGTACACGTTCGTCGTCTTTCGTCGGGTTTTGGCTTCGCAAACGCAAGTATTATGAAAAGCGCGCGCGCCTTAGGCAGAGCACGTAGACTCTATTCGTAACTTGTCACCAGCTATATATATTCAATTTTAAATTTTAAAATGAACCCCTCTGGAAAATGTTTTTAGACTAAACTTTCATTTTCTTAGAAGTCGATCAACACTGATTAAATCTCAAAGTTCCAATTTCGCCAAAACTTCCAAGTGTCACCGAACCAGTCGGCTCAGTCAACAACACCGCTTCGCTGTGTCCCACGACGCCACTCTGGCCACGCTCCCGCGATTGCCCACTATCTTTTGAACCCTGTTTTGCCCGCCGTTCCAGCGCGATTCGGTCCCAACGTTGAACCTGTTAAGCGGACAAGGAAATTCCGAGCTTGACTAAAATAAGATAAAATGCGCGCTGCGTGTTCCCGAAATCCGCCTCGGTTTTAGAAGCATGGCGCCCGCGACGCGGTTTACCCGAGTGCAATAACGGAACTCGGCCGTATTCTGTTCAATCTCGTTAGTCGAAAACCGAACGTTATCACGTACGGCACGTGTAGAACACAGCGTGCACCCCACCCCACCGAGTTTTTGTCTTTTAGCCGTGTCAGGAAAGTAACAAAAGGCTAGGTGGTAAGTACGGGCAAACTGCCTCGTGCTTTGAAAGCCTCGCTTGCGCTTGCATAAATAATTGATCGCAGCAATGGTGACGCAATACGATACGCCCTTCATTGTAGATTCCGAAGTAACAAAAAAAACATGTTTATGGATAAAAAAACGCGAATACCAAGAAAATGGCACGCCTCCACAAATTGGAAAAAGAAAAAGGAAGAAAGGAAAAAAAAAACGGAGTCTACTTGCCTCGTTTCCGAAATCAGCGACAGTATAAAGTAACATGACCATTCGCTAATGTAGCCTGGTTCTTTCAACGCGCACAGGAGCGGGTAAAAAGAACCGTCGTGGAGAACCCATTAGGCCGGAATCCATTAACAAGTACCGTGCGGTCTTTGTCAGGAAATACCGCGAATTCCGTTCGGGTTTGTACGAAACGAACTCCATCTTTTCTCTGGCTAAAATAATAATAGCAACGCAAAAAATATATGTATGATATAGGTTTAGTTTTAATAAGCTTTGATGTCTCTTACGAATGCTAGAAGGAACTTAGCTCGCCGCCGTCTTAAAGTTAAGGCTTGAAGAGAGTTAAGCAAATATGCAAGTCTATAATAGAATGCAGGACCGTATGGCCCCCGTACAAAATTTTCTTAAAGTCGGCGTATACTCGAGTTGTCCTCGCTCTGCGCGCAGCGTAAAAAATAACAATAATTTTAAACAAGATTTTGAAAAAAAAAATCTTCCTGTTGTTTTTTTGTATTTACCATAACCTCGTATATACCAAAAGCCTCGCAGATTACTTAGTGTTGAATATTGAGAAACTTAAAAGAGAAACGCGTATCAGGGAACAGCAGCAAATTTCGGAACCGTCAGGCCACCCACCTCCTGGCTTACAAATACGGTGGATCAAGTGCAGCTTTGTAAATCACTATCATGATTCACAGCGCACAACAAAGAAAGTTAAGGTCCTTATCCATCTGAACACCCGCCATCTGTGTGCGCCGGGGTTCTGGTAACTAAGGAAGTGAGATTCGTTCACAACCAATAGTCCATGGTTAGACATCACCTACTCCTTCGGTCCGAGTTTTCTGCAGAAAGACTTGGTTGGAACATTTGGTTAGTCCTCAGCAAGTTAGGCCAAGCTCTGGCCACGTTGGACTCTGATGTGTGTGTCTTCAGTTGGTACTTCAGGAAGAAGTACGTGGATTCAAGCCTCTGCAAGCACCTGTCTGTATCTGATTACCTCTGGACTTATAAGAAGGAAATCCTCCAAGCGTACGAGAACGCAGCGACTCAACAGGTGAAGAACTTTCGACAGGTGTGTGGTACCATTTGGACAATCTACAGGAGAACTGCTTACAAGTTGTCCTTTGGGTACGCGCTGTGGGTAAAGTTGAAGGAGCAGCCTTTTCAGTCTTGTTGGGCCTTCCACAGGCATGCGTTGTATAATGGTTGGGTAGGATCTAGCCCAAAACGGCGCTTTTCAGGTGCCAGTGATGTCGGTCCGGCTAGTCATCATTCGGGGGCTAGTGTAGTGAACTTGTCGCATGTGAAATTGTCTAGTGCCTCCCAAAAGGTTTTGAGCAATGGGCTTAAATTTTGCCCAACTATTAAGCCATCCAGGTTGGGCGTAGTTGCTTCAGTTCATGCGGTTGGCAGGAAAATCAGTAGCGAAACTGATAGGACCACCTTTGAGAACCAGGCCTTAAAAGGGATGTCTAAGCTGGTTGATGGTTCTTACCGTTTCTTTCGACATCAGGGATTTCCGGAGAATTTAGAATGTAAAATTAGAGTTAGCACTGAAGAATTTGGTGCTGCTTGAAACCAATAGGACCGATAGGTTCGCTGTTTTACCCGGTGGATCCTTCAAAGAAAAAACCACGCTACCTAGAACATTTTCCCAACCATGCAAGGAGGACGTACAAAAACTTAAGAAGTCTGTCGTAGAGATTCTAAAGGATTGTGCATTGAGCTCCGTCGTTAAGGAGGTGACCAGTGCAAAAGGGATGGCCTCGTCAGTGAAGTTCCTTCTGAAAAACCATAAACCGCAGCTACCTCTGAAGATTATCATTAATGAAAATAGCACATGGCAGCGTGCCTTGTCGAACTTTCTTTAATCGTGCTCGAATGTCCTGAAGACTGATTACACTCTGTCGCTCTAGAACTCAGAAGAGTTGGTTAAGACGTTGGGTCCTTTTCATTCAAAACCCTGTGTGGTGGCTTCACTTGATATCAAGGATCTATATTATTCGCTGGATAAGACTCCCCTTCTCCGCAGGGTTTGTGACTGGTTAGAAAGCAGCTTGGAAGGTTCCATATATCTGCGTCGGGGATCGATGAGGGCAGCTGTGTGTCCCTAATCGAGCTTTATCTTAGGTCGACAGCGGTTGAGGTTGAGATGTTTACCTACGCGCAGAAGCAAGGTGTCTGCATACGTTCTTCCTTAGCACCTATTTTGTCAGATCTACCTTAGTACTCTCGATCAGGCCGTGCCTGCGAAGCTACTGTCGTTACCAGGGGTTTTCCCAGGATTCTAATCAAGGGGGGGTGTCCCAATGACTCGGGGGGGGGGGGGAGGCGATGCGAGGCGAGGCTAGATAAAATATAAAACTGTTTCTTTTTTAGTCCACTAGCTAAATTACAGACGTCTATTAACCAAATGCTCATACCCGTAATGTATGTTTCCTTTCTCTATATATACACCTGAGAGGTGGTGTTTTCTACTTAATCTGAAAAAAATAATTTTTTTTTTTTTTTAGATTTAAGGGGGGGTGTTTAGGAAAACTAGGGGGTCTTGGGAAATCCCTGGTCGTTACCGCAGGGTTGTGCTGTAATTAGGCGATACGCTGACGACTTTTTTTGCCTGCGTGATGGGGGGGGGGGGGGGCTTCTGTTGATTCGTGGGTAGCATTAATCAAAGTACAGGCTAAGGAACTTTCTTTCACTCGTGAGGATTATATTGGCGGTTGCCTCACGTTTCTCGACCTGAAGGTATTTTCTTCGGCTGGTTTATGCTGGAGCTACGGGAAGGAGGCATCCAATCCGGTTCTGCCTTACCTGAGCTGTCATCCGAGAACTGTGAGGAGGGGGGGGTTCGTTTCTTTTTAGAAATGCCTTACAAAAGTATTGTGCTCATCACCTTCAGGAAGCGTTCTCCTTCCAGTTCTCACGCTTGGTCAACTCGGGGTGTCCGTTAGATGTGCTTTTGAGTGTTGCAAGAAAACACTTGGTTGATTTCGGAACAAGATGCAAAAATCTGACAAATGGGTGTGCTTGCCTTTTCATAATGCAGTAGAGTATCCCATTACCTTAAATGTCAAGCTGCCCGTTTCGGCGTTAGGGTGGTGTTAAAGAATGACTTCAGGTTAAGTAGGTTGACTCCTCTCACGGGAGGTAGCAAAGATTGCGCTAAAAAGCATAGGGTCTTGCCATTGAGTGTCAAGAAGGTGTTGTTTATAATATTCCTTTCGTATGTGGGTTTCCATACATAGGTCAAACTGGAGTGTTAATGAGCGACTCGTGGAGCACAAAAGGTGTGTTCCCTCGCAGTCCCCAAATTCAGAAATTGGAAAACATTTACGACTTTGCAACAATTGCCGTCCGGATTGGACGGCCACCACGGTGAGAAGCCGGAAGCGCGATCAGTTTAAACGCATATTAAAATAAACTCTTAGTATTGGGTCTGCTGGAAATCGTATTAGTGTTCCGCCGATGGCGCTCGACAAGCGGGTACAAACATTTTTACAAATGTAATTTTTTTTTTGCCAGTTGGTTGATTTTGGCACGTGTGGAAGCATCGAGGGCAGTTCCACTTTTGTTCTACCTTGAAGACAATATGGTGGTGTGACTTGGTGTAAGGGTTCTTGGCGTTGACTGCGGCGTACCCCTATAAAAAAGTTTGTGGCTTTAGAATAAACTTACAGCTGTGTTCGAGACGTTGTGTGTGTCGTCCTCTCTTTTGTGTTCTTCTTTTTCCTTCTTCCGATGTCTCAGGATTCGTTGTCTGCAATTCACCAGTTTGCCTGTACTTTTACTCTTCTCTCAAAAAGACCTTTCTTGGCTGCCCATTGTGCCGTTATTGACCAGTACCGGCTTTTTTCTCTCCGGTTTACAACTCTACAATCTGGCAGTATTTTGGTGAGAACGTTTCATCCGCACACTGACGGTAAGGTATCACGGCCGCCACTGAGCCTTTCTTTATCCACCATCGAACTTCAGGCATCTAAACGAAACGGCTTGAGGTTCGCAAAGGAAGCATGGGTTGTCAATTTCTTCCTTCGTGAAATACCGGACGCTTAAATCTAAGCTTGTTACGAAGCTCACTACTCAGCAGATCCACTTTTTCTTTTTGTGTTCCGTTAGCAGACGGCGATAGGTGATTTCTTGCTTTATTTCCGTGTGCAAATGACACCTCGCAGTAGTAACAAAGTAGTAAGCTGGGTCAGTCGGTAATAATTAAACAAAATGAATGAAAGTCCGCCTAAAAAACGGGGACGAAGGAAGGAACAAACACGAGAGGACGGAGCTGAACTCGCAACTACGAGTATTACTTGAAAGAAAGAAGAAAAAGTAAATTCAAAACTATATCTTCACCAGATAGTACCCTTACTCACAAACACACTCGTCATCCCAGCTGCTCGTTATCAGGCAAAGTGTGACTTCGCATTACGTAAATACTATACCGACACTCCATTGAAGAGGCCAGGAACGTCTGCTCTTTTTGGGACAAAGCAACCAATGGCTCACTCACACAGCTGGCTCCCAAACATGAAATGTAAAAAGCCTCGATAATTTTTCTCGTAACCTTCTTCCTGTGCCCTTCCAAAACCCTCACATCATTCAAGGCAGGCTGGCACAAACAGTCCCTACAATACAAAGGGAGAAGGCCACGCACCATTGCCTTGAGCGAATATAGGCACGCTCTCGGAGTCTGTCGTTCAGACTCCTCCCCGTTTGCCCAATATAAAACTTTCCACAATCCAGGGAATTCGGTACACAACACACGAAACGCATGACAGAAATGGTGTTACGTGTGTGTGTGTGTGTGTGTGTGTGTGTGTGTGTGTGTGTGTGTGTGTGTGTGTGCGTGTGTGTGTGCGTGTGTGTGTGTGTGTGTGTGCGTGCGTGCGTGCGTGCGTGCGTGTGTGTGTGTGTGTGTGTGTGTGTGTGTGTGTGTGTGTGTGTGTGTGTGTGTGTGTGTGTGTGTGTATGTATGTATTTTGAGGGGGGGGGTCTCTGACTTTCGCACGCTTTTCAGCTCTTGCACCAACTCTAGCACAAATTTGGCTCATTTTTTGGGGGCTGAGAAAACCACCGGCACTCCAAGCCGACTTCCAATCTTTTTCAGGTTATGGCAAATTCGCGTTGGATTTACGGGACCACCACCATTTTTCTTTTATCAAAATCAACACTCCTCCTCTCAATACCCCTAGCCTTTTTGAGAAGAGAGCTCGCCACCTCCGTCAACAATGTTTGCGGGAACCCTGATGCCCTGACTCTCTTGACTGAGACAAGAAACTGCTGTTCATCATGTATGGGATGACTTCCCCAGGTATGACTACAACTCGCATCGAGTCAAGACACGAAACCGCGATGCCCCTCTTCACCACTTTCGAACGGACTGACCCAAAGTCTAGGCTTACTTTCTTCGACCGGGGGCTAAAATACCAACACACGTATTCATCCCCCAGGCACAACGACAGATCCAAAAGCTGAAGAACCCCTTCGTTTGGTTCCTCAAAGTAAAGCTACGGCCACCCAAACTTATTAAACGTTGAGAGTGCTTTGGGAGTGGGAAAAAAAGTGTTTCGTACGTGGATGATTTTTTAGTGGTGCACAACTTAGCGGAAGGAGATACATCGCGTGCTTTGGTCTTGGATGTGTTCTCCTGCGTGCGTGCCGCATATCGCTGACAAGTCGCCCGTTGAGGCAGACTACGTTCAGGCTGTATCAACAGGCACACACACACACTTATTTTTTTTTCCGCCGCATATTGCCGTGAGCAGATGACGCTTCACTTTCGAGTTTGAAGTTCTCTTAGGGCAGTAGGATGAAATGCCCCTTTCAGAGATCTAGAATTCATTGAAACGGTGCGAGGTCAAAGAGAACGCGAGGTAGACTTTTGTGAGCGGCGTGAGGGGACACGTCGCGCCGGTTCTGCGTGAAAGGCTGCCCCGGCGGAGTCACAACCGAAACTACGGTACACAGACACCAAACCCAGTTGTATTTGACCGACTGACGATTTCATTTTCGAAGTCTGGGAGGCCATCGGGCACCTAAAAAGAGAACTTCGTCCGATTCCCCGACTCGCCGAACATCCTCAGTGCTACATGTGTGCCGAGCGCCAGGGCGCAGCCATGTTTTCCGAGGATAAATAGCCAAAAATGCAAAAATACTCCAAAAGCCGGGAGACGTCATAATTAAAATAAGAGCGCCGACTTGACACAACAGAAAAAACAATTTCATTAGACGTTTCGCCTCCAATGCGAAAGGCATCTTCAGTATAGTTACAAAGCAAATGTAAGGCTCAACCTCAAGCCAGGAAACGATATCCCTCCGGCCATACATAAAAAAGGGGGAAAAAAGGGAAAACAAGGCAAAAAGAAGGGAAACGTCGTCTCGGTTTTTTTTATTTTTTCTTGTATGAACGTTCACCAGCTAGCCTGCGCCACAACTCTTGTTTCTGTATCACTCTGGTCTCCGATTTTCGGTATTTCAAAAAGAAAACGTCCGAAGTGCGTTCGTAATCCCGTTAAAAAACATGCTCTGCGAATTCCGTTATTATAAAAATGTCGCTTAGAAAGCTTCTAAATTTCATAATCGATTACGCCACAAATAAAAAGAAGCGAGGAGGTGAAATGGGAAGAGAAAAACACCAAAAACTAAAAAAAGGCGCGCGCGCGTGGGAAGCTTTTTTGTTGCGTTGTGGTATTTTTTTTTGCGTGTCTATGACTACAACTTGCATTTATTTTGGACAAATAAAAAGAAAAAGATCTTTGGGGTGGACACGAGTAACTACCCGAATGCATGTCGAGGCACTGATTGTTACGAGCCCAAATCGTATGCTCAGGCGGTGCCCAATATCGTCACCGCGAGGATCGCAAAGCTTGATGACGGAATCCTGGGGATCGCATTGTTGACAACACCAACTTCGTCATCAAGTTTGCGAAGTTTGCGACTGAAAGAAAACGTCTGATTTTAGTCTTAATAATTACGCGGCGACAAAGAAGCATGGTCGGTGACTTTGCGTGCGAGTATACTTGGGTCGAGCTAGTGCCAGTAAGCTTGTGTAAAGCAAGAAGCATTTCTACCCAATATCGTTGCACGACCCCTTTATTTGGTCCCTTCACAAAATGGGACATCGCGCCTTCCTATTCGCGACGCTATAAATATCCACAAACCCAAAACAAAACAGGGAGAGGAGGATTATAGGGTGATTTCAGATAAGATCGACCAAAGGGTGGCTGGTCGACATTCTTAAATCACTGATGTTTTTATATGCCATTGTCTAGTGTCTGGTATAAACGAATTCACACTTAGTTTTGACCAGAAAAACAATTTGGGGACTGGAAAATTCGTAAGGCATGAAAAGGTGGACAGTTGCATTAACGCGCACTGACGGAGGGGGCACGTTTGAAATTGAATAACTAAAACGATAAAATTAGGAAACTTGTAATACTTTTTTAGAAACAAACTATGGGTACAGCTTGTTTGTAATATATAGTAATAATATTTATTTAAATTGTATTTATTTGTATACAAATTTCTAAACATGCCTGCTCGAACGACAAATGGCAAAATTTGGAGGCCTGTGTATCATGATATATTTTAATCACAGTTATATACTTTCCAGGTAGTATTCTACTTATGGCTATTATTTAAAATATATATTACGTATGCAAGTGATACGATAGTCGTGATATATTTAGGCAAACATGGGGGGGGGGAATCAAACAACGACAAATTCCGATGCAAATAAAAAAAACACCATCTTCGATTTTTTTTTAAATTTGGGTACCCTGTCATACTTTAATTAGGCATTCATTTCTATTAAAACATGTTGCATTATTTGATTGAGAAAGGAGACATAACTCCCCAAAGTAGGGTCCTTTTTTAAAGCCTACACTTAGCAGTGCCCTATTCGAGAGGTCACTCTGAGTTCCATTTTCATGAAACTAACACACATCTTTTAATATTTCTATTCAGATGAGGCCATTGATAACTATAGCAATCGTTCACACAGTAAAAGTGAGGAGAAACTGCTGTGTACAGAGAACTACCATATTACGGACTGGTGATCCGAGAAAAGATCCTGCAGCCATCGGCCACTGGGAACTTTGATTACTTTATTGTTCAACGACTCTCTCACCCTCTCTCTCTCTCTCTCTCTTATATATATCCTTGACTTAAATCTAGAATAAAAACATATTCCAGCATTCTCTTTTTGCGTGATAGTGTTCTTATTGGGGAGGAGGAGCGACCGTGACGCCCCAAGCGGTTAACTTTAGAACTACACGGATGGGGACAACAAATACAATGACTCGGCGCTCGGCCGACATAACCGAACGTGGTGTCAGCGTTCGGCTGGAGTTCGTGTTCTCCGGTGAGGGGGAAGAGGGGCTCTTTTGTTTTCACTCCGGCCTGCATGAACAATGCAGCCTGCACGGTGCCCAGCTCAGCACAAAAGCCGAAGTGGGTCAAGCTCGCATTCTCTGAGGATAGATCCGGCACTTAACGTCGCCTCGTCGATTGTTAGTATTTTTACATTAAACTGTGGCCCGCGCTCTATCGTAGAGGATGACATGGACATGCCCATAAGGCCTCTGGGCATGTGCACAGGCATTGTGTTGAGTAAACACCGAGTATGGGGACAACAAACGAGTCAGAGCGCCCCCTATAGTTCGATCTCCTGCCCATATACTCAAGAAGGTAGGGCGAAGGTAAGACGGGAGAGGGAGGAGGAAGCAGACAAAACCCTAAAGAGGGAGGAGGTTTCCCCTCTCTTCTCCAGCGTTCCGTCTGCTTCCTCCTCCCCGGCCCGTGTAACCTTCGCCCTACCTTCTTGAGTTGCAACGGACTGTAGCAACAATCATTTCCTCGCGAAGATCACGGTTATGACGCAGTATTTTACGGAAGTAGCAGACGACACTCCTCGCTAGTTCTGGCAAAACGGCCGATACAATCTTTTTTCGTATTTCTCCGCTCGCTATCAAGGATAACAGGATTCGCTTCAACCAGCAAAATATGGCCGCCGATGCCTGTTTACTGAGCAGTCATGCCTGTCGCCATCCCACTCACTGGCGTCACGGACGATGATATCAGGCACAAAGAGGCACACCGACAGACAGCAAAATCCCCAAACACTCGAGCCCCGCCTAAATGCAATGGAGTGTGAACACTGTCGGCATGTTAACCTAGAAAAGGTTAACATGGCGACAGTGTTACGCTCTAGGTAAGAAAAAGCATGGCGTGTGGTGTAAGGTGAGCCCTGACAACGTGTCTGCTGCCCTAGAGTACTTCACGAAAGACGGGCTACAATGTTCGCGCCAAGGTCCCAACCAAAGGATGTGATCTCTGTCATGCTCGACGGGAGAAAACGTTCGTGCCAAAGCGCTTCCTGACACGCTCAATCCGAGAGGCCTCTCATATATACAAAGACAAACATCCTGATTCCGGCGTTGGGCTAACGAAATTTTATTCCTTGCGCTCTAGATAGGCCCAATGTATTCCACACCAGGAAGTGTGCGTTTGTGTGCGCTGCGCCAATTATTACCATAGTATTACCGTTCTAGAGAACGTTACAGGCTCAACATTCAACACTGGTGAAATTAAGTCAGCATTTCTATGCTACCCTCTGACAGGTTTAAGGAGACTGTGCATGATCACTGCCCAAGAGGCCAGTCTCTTACACTCGAGGAACTTCATATCCCAGAGGATAAAGAGATTGTGCTTGCACCGTAAGAATCCGGCGACCTTGTGAAAAAAACAAACAAAAAAAACATTGGATCTTGAGATTTTTCTAAAAGTCGTTCAAGCAACGTAAATTACGTTAGAAAGTTGGATATTTCACAACTATATCCGACAAACGCAAGGTAAAGCGATTTACGTGAAAAGCAGTGCATGCAACGCGGGAGCATTGTCTTTCATTTTGACTTTGCTGAAAACTGGAAATCGTGCTTCCTGACAAAATTTAAGCATACCACTGAAAAAAAAAAGTTGCGATATTTACATGTGTAGTGACGACAAGAAAATCTACAAACAGCTTTCCAATCATCAGTAGGGACCTGTGTGACGACGACGCTCACACCTCCTGGCTCTAGAAAAAGTAAAAAAGTGGGTTGAAGACAACGTTGCTCGCACGTGACGTATGTAAGTGACGGGGCCGCCAGTCATTTTAAGAGTCGCTACCAGCTTCACCAGCTTGCACAGAACGATTGTCCGCAATCTCGGAGGGTTATTTTCTGCAGGTGGACATGGGAAAATGCACGCGACGGAGTTGGCGGACTCGTAAAGCACCAGGCCACGCTGAACAGATAACGTTCAATAAACGCAATTCAAATGGCCAGGACAGTGGTGAGCGTTCTATCCGAGAAACTGAAAGGCGTACATCTTGTGTATCTGGACGAAAATAAGGTTATTCGGTATCGCAAATAAAAAAACAGAAAAAGAGTGGCTGACGGTGCGCGCTTTTCCTGGCATTCCGTCTTTGCACGCGTGGATCTGGCACGGACAGTCGGATCTGGTTAGAGGAAAGTTTAATAAATGGGTACAGTAAGGAAAGCCTTTGCGTAAAGTGTTATTTGATTCCCCAAGGACAGCTCATTTTTAATGCAGGCACATCTTATTTATCATAGTTTTCTTCGCGGGTCATTTAACCTACTGTCTCACTTCGTAATTGCTTATAATCTTTATTTGATCATCATACGAGAATCTTGAAACGTTATCCTCGCGCAGGATAAAATATCTCTGCTTGCCACGGTCCATTCGTACACCGAGAGTATCGAAGCTGCTACAGTCCGGCGCGGTGCACCTTCACCTGCCCGTGAAACGTGCCCACCGTGAGTGAGGCAAATGTCACGTCTGACAAACAACACAACCAACCAACCAACCAACCAACAAACCCTTCACCTGAAATGGTTTGTACCCGGAAATACATAGCCAACCTAAACAATTTTAGTATTCTGTCTTTATTTTTGTGAGTGGAAGTAAATTTATTTCTTTCATACTAAATATAAAATATACCGGAAAGTAAAACTTCACACTGCATCTCTTTTCTCGAATCACTAGTCTCTAAGATGATACCTCTTTCTACGCTGTATATAAAATGCTGTATATAGTTTCTCCTCGCTTTTACTGTGTGACCGATTGCTCTAGTTGTCAATGACCTCATCTGAATAAAAATATATGAAAGATGTGTGTTAGTTTCATGAAACTGGAACTCAGAGTAACTTCTTGCACAGGGCACTGCTAGTGTAGGCTTTGAAAAAGAACCCTACTTTGGCAGAGTTAAAACCAGTGCTTAAAGTCTGGGGGTCTCAGGGGGTCCGAGACCCCCTCTAAATTTGGCGGGGGTCTGAGACCCCCTTTCACCTAAGCTTCCTCTGTATAAGTCCCGTGCTTGGGGAACAGAGATGACAAGTCCTGAATAAATTGAAAAGAATTCATAGTTGTAGAAAGAAACTGAGAAGTGCCGGTTTAATGTTATCGAAGAAGCACAGGAAGCCCCCCCCCCCCCCCTCCTCCTCCTCTTCTGGGGGCCTCTTCCTGTGTTCGAGCTAGGAGAGACCCCCCAGACTGGAGGGAGACTTTAAGCCCTGGTTAAAACCTTCTTTCTCAATAAAATAATTCACCACGTTTTTAATACAAATGAATGCCAAAATAGCGTATAACAGGGTACTTAAATTTGAGAAAAATCGAAGATGGTGTTTTCTTTTTATTTGCATCCCAAGTTTTCGTTGTTTGATTTTTTACCCGTGTTTGCCTAAATATATCACGATTATCGTATCATTCACATACCTCATATACTTTAAATAATAGTCATATATAAGTAGAATACTATCTGAAAAGTATATGATTATGATTAAATTATTTCATGAGATACGGGCCTCCAAATTTTGCCATTTGTCGTTCAAGCTGGCATTTTCGGAAATTTTTAGAAAATAAATATAATTTAAATAAATATTCTTACCATATATTACAAGCAAGCTGTACCCAAAGTTTGTTTCAAAAAGTATTCGAATTTTCCTAATTTTATCGTTTTAGTTATTCAATTTCAAACATGCCCCTCCGTCAGTGCACGTTAATGCAACTGCCCGCCTCTTCATGCCTTACGAATTTTCCTGTCCCCAAATCTTTTTCCGGTCAAAAGTAAGTGTGGATTCGTTTATACCAGACACTAGACAATGGCATATAAAAACATCAGTTGATTTAAAAATGTCGACCAGCCGCCCTTTGGTCGATGTTATCTGAAATCACCCTATATTGCTTTCAAATGAAACCACTCATTCAAAAATTGTAGAGCCCTTCCACTTCAAGTGAAGATGGAGGACCAGCGCAACCGTTATTTTTACGACGTCTAGGACGGTGCCTAGAGGACGACGTCTGGGACGACCTCAAGGACGACGCATACAGGACGACGTCTTGAACGACCTCAAGGACGACGCCTGGAGGACAACGTCTAGGACAACCTCAATGACGACATCTAGAATTACCTCGAGGATGACGCCTAGGACGACCTCTCGGACAACCTCGAAGACGACTTCTAGGACGACCTTGCGGACGATGTCTAGGACGACCTCAAGGAGAACTTCGAGGACAGCCTCGAGAATGACGCCTAGAGGACGACCTCTCGGATGACCTAAAGGACAACTTCTAGGACGACCTCTAGAACGACCTCGATGACGACGTCTAGGATGACCTCAAGGACGACTTCTAGGACGACCTCTCGGAAGACCTCAAGAACGACTTCTAGGACAACATCAAGGACGACCTGGAGGATGACGCCCCTGCCTGTTTCGATCTAGATGAGCATCGTACCGGCGTGCGGTCGTGTATCACTACTGCGTGGTGCACGTTAAAGACCCCAGGCTAGCGGTTGTACTGCGCCGACTAAATTGCTCATCTACAGCGAGTGACTCGTTGCAACTTTGAAATGACTGACCAACTGCACGCTGTATAAATATCCACAAAGCCCCAATTATGAATTAGAGATCAGGACCTCACTATTTATCAATGCCGAGGAAGGCTGACTCACGCTGGTTGCCCCCTCCATTTATTTTTATTTATTCATACTTGCCAGGACAAATGGGGAGTTTTCTGTAAACATCCGCGGATGCATTTTTCCCCAGACCCTAGCACATAACAGCTTCGCTGTAAAAGCATTCACGATAAGACAAATAACGAGCGGCCAAGGAGCACCCAAAGTGCCACACTCAGCGAGACTGTGCCCCCCCCCCCCAATAAAAAAACAAGAAAAAAAAAACAAGTAAAAATCCTTTTTTATTTAGTTGACAACAATGCATGCTCTTTATTCATTGGGTTGGGAGGGTTGACGAGCTAATGGATTTCCGATCCTGAATACAAACATATACCGGGTCGTATTCGATGCCACGGTGCATTGAAAGCCGACAGACACTATATCATCATGGCGAAATGTTAGCGGTGCTATTGAGAGTGCCGAAGTTCCACGATTAGCTACTTGGACAATAGTGTATTGGAGCGACCAATCCCAAGCCCCTCGTTGGTCCCTTTCGTGTAGACCACCACTCATGGTCGCTGCTCCTATTCGGCACTCCTCTTCACTGATGGAAGCTTACAACCACAAGTTCAGGCAGAAGCCTGAGGCTAAAGACCAAAATGCTGACATATTCGGTCAACTTTCATAAGCTGCAGTCACGCTGCTCACACATCATGCACGGTGTCCGCTGCACACACAATGGCGGAATTATCTGTGGAAACGCCTCAAGTATATCCAAGGGGTCCCAACCGTTTCATCGAAACTCGTTTCGTGGACAACTTTTCATGGACGTATGTTTCATCGACACTCGTTACGCGAATTGCGCGCTGTAGGGACTTTTCGTCACACATGTATCACTAAGGTGTGTGTTAACCCCCCCCCGGCCTGCGTTCACGCCTCAGCGGCGGCTCATTACAAAAACGTTAACCCAACTGACCGACCTGTACACGACGCTTCACGGCGATAGTCTCTCGCAGCTTATTACAGAAAAAAGCTAATCTGAGCTGTGAATGAGATGATCTGTCGATGAAACATTGCGTGTCGATGAAACGTCGTTCGATGAACTGATTGTTCGGGCAGTTTTGTATAACAAGTGTGATGACCGTTATACAAGAAATTAAGACACACGCTTCAGAGTGTGTCTGGAGACTGTCTTTTGTGGACGCCATCTTGGCAGTGCGATCACGGCTTTAGAGAGGCCAGAGGAAATGAAGTATTTGCTAGGAAGTATATATATTAGCTGCCAGAGCACATACTTTTGCTGCTACTATTCAATGTCCTTCATACCTCGAGGATAGAGCTACGGGAACACAACTGAGCATCCCAGCCTGCGCATTCGGGGGTGTTTTGCAAGAGGGCTCGAGATTACCGGTACCAAAGAACAGTGGACACATTCTTCCTTCCTGAAGCTGCATGAGACTAGTAGTGTGCCTAGATTAGTGTTCACTGCTCGATCATGGTCGGGTGGACTATGGGCCTTGTTTGCAATATGAGCTGCGAGGAGGTTACGAAAGCTGTGATGGTCTGTAAGCTCGAGCACAAGCAGTTGCGACCAAGCTGAGCAGAAGGCATTCGCCATTAAATTGTGAACGTACCAAGATGTAGAGTTGGTCTAGTTGGTTCAACATTATTGAAGTGGAAAAACCGCACAAAATATGGAAGACAAGTTGAAGTACACACACACAGTGCAGCGCTGCGTGTGTGTGTGCTTCAACTTGCCCTCCATCTTCTGCACCGTTTTACAGCAAAGCTGTTTATGGCTAGGGTTCCATGGATTTTTTGTGTGTGCGTCAAGAAAAACTCAAGTCCCGAATTTGATGCAAAATCGCATCCCATAGATAATAAAGGTTTCTCGAAGATTTTCTGCTGTGCAACTCGCGTCGGCCATGTCTACGCTCGCACCACCCTCTCTTTGTCGTCGTTCCAAGCACTTGCGTGCATAGTTTCCGTTTCTTCCGCTCTCCCGGGGTGGTGGTCCCGTCGCGCGTGTCTAGTTTCCTCCAGCTTTGCGGCGCGGCTTGTTCAAAATTCTGTGTCACGTCTGTGTCGTGTGATAAACAGCTTTGCAGGTCATCCACCTTCACAGAGTGGAATGGCTCATGATTTTTTTCCACTTCAATAATGCAGACATACGCTCTCCATGGTTTGACGTCCCCCGACCCCTATCTTAAATCCCTATCCCTATCGATGTTCCCTATCTTAAATCTAGGCTCTCTACTTGAGACTATAGTCGGTGAAAGGTTAAGAACCGGCAGGTGCCCTGGTTCGAGCGTGAGCTTTCTGCCCATGATAACACCTTGCCGCTCGTGCAGCCAGAGCCCGGCATAAGGCAATGAGTGCATGCCGGAGATGGAGCTTCCACTGGGTTCTCAACTTGTCAATGTCCTTAGATGCTTGTGCTTGTTACCAAGAGCTCCAAGGGGCCTCAGAAATTAGGTCAGTTGTCAAATGCCTGGCTAGCAATAGTCACACTGGTGCACAAAAGTTGCATTGACAGGTGTAACAACCGATACCAAATCAACCGGTAACTTGGGAGAGTGTCAATTCAATGGATGGGTTCAGTGAATGTCACAATCTTATTTACTGGAGGGAACCAGCGAAAAAGGTCGTGACATTAATTGCGGCGCATTTTCATCAAAGTGGCAGTTTGTTTACGTCAGACGCTATTGCAAAGTTTTCGGCAGGGAACAACCTAAAGCATTTGCGAATCATGCCGCATCATTCTCAATCAAGTGGTTTTCAGGAAGGGCTGCTGCTGCTGCTCATCTAACGGGCTCCCAGACTCCGTCAAGCTGTCCGAAATACACCCTCCACTTGGTAGCACTAGTTGGTCTAACGACATCTTAGCGAACGCCGAGTTTTCATAGAAAAACACTCTAGTGAATGGTCGGCCACCGCGAAGCGGCATTTTACGGCGGGCCAGGTGGGTTAAGACTTTTATAATGAGCCGCCGCGGGTTGTCGACACGAACGATTGATGCAGTGGGGGAAGGGGTGGCGGAGGTAACGCGCACCACAGTAATTTGCTAAAATATTGATTCGCTCAAATGACCACTGTTCACTAAAATGTCATTCGCTCATATGATACCCCCGTGCCGACGGCTTCTGGTTTACCAAATCCGCTCCTGCTTGCACACGTGCCCCAAACACCGTTTCTTTTTCCTTGTTCTTGCAGGAATATATTTTCTTTGGGTATGCAACTTTGGCAAGGAAAAAAGCAGCTTCCCGTAACTGTGTAAGAAACAAGGCTCTCGCATGGACACAGTCGGGAGGCCAGCCGATACAAGCCAGAGCGTCCCATGGATCGAATTCATCTATGACACTCGCACCATAAAAAAGCCGTGGCTGGCTCGCCTGCGAAATCAGACCCTGCTAATTGGACAAGTTTTTAACAAGAAGAAAGGTTGCAGTATTTTGAATTGGAGCATGGATGGACTTGGAGTACTGGAGATATCACTGCCATATCTCACAAACTTATGGACCCTTTCCAAAATTCCGTCTGGCCACTTCGTTAACTATCATCATCCAAGTGCATATGATCTGCACATGCTAATGGCGTCCTTTTGATGGCTGGTGAAGGAAGAATTCAAAGACTGGCACCAATGCGAGACTGAACATTCCAGACGTTAGTTCGCTGCATTGTTGTTGATTGCTACCGTGACGAGACATATAGACCGACACGCGGGCTTGACGTCACGGAGCTGCGGCGGCGCTGCGATCCCGCCGGAGCCGGGTGGTGTGGGCAGAAATGCGCACGTTTTGCATGGGCGTCATAGCATTTCAGCATGCCGCAAAGCTGTGTAGCCGTTAATTGCACCGAAAGGTACAGAAAAGGTAGCAGAGCGAGTTTCCACAAGTTCCCGGCAGACTCTGAAAGGCGCAGAAGCATAGATAATATCCGTGGATCAAAAAGAATGGTCGCCTTGCGCGAACGACTGTTTGTGCGTCAAGCACTTTCTTGAAGGCAAGTGTGGTTTCCATTTCAATCTCCATCCTGAGGCTTGCTTATGTGCAGGGAAACCGTCGTCTGATCGATATCACCCGGATTTTGTTCCCACGGTGTTCGCGCACACAGCACCGGCCAAGCGCTCGTCGGTGGCTCGCTACGCCCGTGCTAGCAAGCGGAAGGAGACCGGCGACAGAACGGCAGTGTTGTAGGCGTTACCGAAAAAAAGTAACAAGATAAGTTACTCGCCCCCGGCAAATAAAAGGAATGCGTTACCAACCTACGTTACCTCAAAAGGAAGGCATTAAAGTTACCGTCACCAATAAAAAGTAACGTACATTACTTTTGCATTCTTTTTAAATTATGAATTAACACGTTTTACTGTTTTGTCGGTCAAGTATGCTTAAACTCATATTTCAAGAAACATTATGTTCATGCAGAAACTGAACATAATTATTATCTCTTTTTACAGTTTCTCCTTAATACTCAGGAGAAAAAAACGGAAAGAAAAACGCAAAGAAAAACACAGAAAACTCAGAAATTCACATGGCTTGACGCCTAAAAAGACGGAAAAAATTGAAGTGTAATTTCTTTAAGACTTGGGAAGAAGTAGTAATGAGTAACGTAACTACGTTACACGTTACTTGAAATAGTAATGTAAGTACCCATGTTACTCGTTACTGTTTTGAAAAATAGCGAGTACATTACTATGTTACTAAAAAAAGTAACGCGTTACTGGAAACACCGTTACTTGTAACGCGTTATTGCCAAGACTGCAGAACTGACAAAGTGTTACAGCTTGTCGCGCCTTGTGGTCACGAGGGTAGGAAAAACAACATATACCTTGACTTGAAGACGCTATGTGTATTTAATCAATTAATAAACGCACTTCAGCAGACTCAGAGTCTGCTGATCCCGCTGGCAGTGCGGAAACCGGCTCGAAGTAATCGTAGGCCTCGAGAGACTTGTATGCCTGCACCGTGTCGGCGGTGAATTGGCTTGGTGAAAAAACTAAGTAAACGACAAAGTGAGCCGTCGACGTCGGCGGCAGCAACTTCACGCCGGAACTCCAGCAGGCCTTGTTTACGGCGTACAGATCGTCGAAGGCAACGCTGTCCACGCACAGTTTGTCTCGATACCGCTGCCATTCAGGCTTGCGTAGCGAGCTCAAATAGTCGGGCATAACGTACGACATACATTGCCAGGAAATACGACGCACAAATAAAGCTAGAAGCGTTTCTACAACGCCAACAACGAGCGCACGCCACAGAAGGCAATGGCGAAAACACGGAAAGCCTAGCTGCTTCTGCCCACATAGCTTCTGCGCATGCGTGGCCTTTAGGCCGTGTTGGTAAACAGAGCCGTGCCACGTGTCAGTCTATAAGCTTCTATGCACTATATACGCATTTGAGGCTGTCATGTAAAACCTTGGAATGCTCGGCTTCAGTATGCCCCAGACATCTTGTGACAATAGAATATGGTGAAATTTATCAAGAGTTTTACTCAACTAAGTGCCTCGTACAGAGTGGTACACACCATCGAAACTGAAACGAATAGAGGAAACACTGTGCAGCGAAGAAAACCGCAACTTTCGTACGTGTGTCGTTGACAAAATAAGTACTTGAGTTTAACCGCCATTAGCGTACGGAAATATAGACTGATCTTCAAGCCACTAGATGGCACTGAATTTGTGAAAGGGTCTATTATGTTTGCGATTGCTGTTGCAAGCCATAAAATGAATCGCCTGGAGCAGGGATTCTCAAACATTTGTGATTTCGAGGAACCACTAGATGGCTAGACTGAAAGCAGAGAAATCCCTTCGAGTCTCAGCATTCATGTGATAAAGCAGTACAAAAGTCAACAGGCCTTGTAAACAATGATGCACATACTACAGAGTGCTTGGCTCAAAGTTATGCAACAATGAATGATCCACTGCTAAGATAGTACAGGTTGTCGCCTCAAGAAATTTACAGAATATTTTTCGCTGCAAAAATAAACTATGCATTGCAAAGTGCTCATTCTCCACCCAAATGCACTTGCGTTAGCAGTCCGAAAGAGATGCCAAGGTCTCAGAGCTAACCGTCATCTCAATCAAAAGTTATAAGTGATTTTCTTAAATTTTCAGTGGGAAAATGGCAGCTGAAGGAGGGAGCTCTTGAATACATGGAGCTGAATGCTGCGAGTTACCGAAGGCAAGCAAAATCGAGCCCCATTTTCCCACTAAAATATTCAGAAAATCACCTAACTTTTGATTGAGATAACGGTTAGTTCTGAAACCTTGGAATCTGGTTTAGACCGCTAGTACTACATCAGGCGGAGAATGAGCGTTTCGCGAAGCATAGTTTATTTTTGTGGTGAAAAAACTATGTAGAACTTTTTTGGGGACACATTGTACTTAATTTGGGGAAACAAGTTACTTTGGGACTGGCACAGTTAAGGAGATTTGGGAATTCAGGAAACACTTGAGGTTGCTCTGAGAAACCCCCAAAATTCCTAGGAACCAAATTTCAAAAGCCATGGTCTGGAGAATAAACCAGTTCAGAATCGCTGCAAACCTCAAGTAAACCTGTCGACTCTGGACCCCTACCCCTACCCTGGCCAAGAGCAAAACGTGCGGTATAGCACAAACGAATTAATCAAAAGAGCACTTGCAGAATGTACTGAAAATATTTATTTTGTTTTCTTTCTGAACATGAAATTGCCATGCTCCAAGCACAAAGCATTGCAAATTACAGCAGTAGATTACGAGCATATGCAGCGAACATTTTACAAACGTTGCACGGTGGGTGTCGGGGTACCGCATCAATTGTTATTAAAAATGATAAGCCTCCATTAGTTGTTCTTTTCAAAAGGAAGTGATAATACGATGCAAACCTGTCCATTCATGTGCAAACACTACCTTACACATTTCACGGCATATATTTACCCACTGACGTGACACAAGGAATAAATAAGGGACGGCTCCACTGTGCAATGCAGTCACATAAGCACCGCCATAATAAACAGAAACACAACACGGGATACAAAGAATGCGGGCGATGGGCAACGCCCGACAACTTTACAAAGAAGACCCGGCAGAACTGAAAAAGAAACAAAACATTGCATTCTAACCGTGACAAACAATTGCGATGAAAAAAAAATGTAAATGCATTTAGTATATACAAAACAGGATATACATATGGTACATGTGCATTCTTCTCTCTCCAGAAGCGTAATAGTGCTGACTGATGGCAATGACGGCTCTGTGACGAGCTAGGCTGTACATCTCGCTATTAGAACGGCCACCAAGGCAGACATCCAGGCACGTTTTGTACCTCCCACAACCCCAGCTGTGGGCATAAAAAAGAAACTCTCGGAAAGCAGTTGCAAAAGTGTCATCTAGCCTTACGATATGCACCCATCAAATACATATTTCTTTCAAAAGAGCCTAAGAATGAAGAGCGTGTGCAGCTTATGCCTTTTGCCTGGACCCTAGATACCATAAATACAGAGCAGGGATCAACAAACTTTTTTGCACTGTCAGAAACAGCGTTGCTAGAGATGGCTCGAACGAAGAAACTGTAAATCGAGGTGGCACAAAAACAAAATGAGTAAGGGAGGTGATACCGGACGCTAAGACAAAACAAAAACGGACCAACTGCAAGAGAGAAAAAAACGAGACCTCGTCTTCGGCGGGCGCACTCTCAGTCCTCGATTTCGCGGATCTTCCGGACGCGCTTCCACTCCCCTGTGTTGTAGTTCATCTGGAAGTGGGTCTCCACGATCGCTTGCTTCACGGCACCTCCCGGCTGCACGATGTCCTCTTTGTTCTCGCTCAGGCGAATTGTGATGAGGTTGCCCAACTCCGGACACGGATTGGCTGCAAAATGCAACACATGATATCTCGTCAAAGTGTAAAGGCTGGTTCACACACTTGCAAATGCTTACGTAGAACCCCTGACGATTCTATATGTTTTCCATTTTCACGCGAAACATGTTTTGTCTTGTGGGGGGGGGGGAGGAGTCATTTATGAAGCCGAAAAGCGAAGCCATTGATTAACTCGATGCCAACTGGCTGAGCCAGTGATGACGTCAGACCCCCTGGCTTGACACCAATTGGCTGGGTTGGGTGCAACGACATGCACGATGCCACGCTTGCTCGATGCCAATTGGCTGGTGATCGTGCAATCACTCGCGCCACACCGCTCGCCCTCCAGGCGGCGGTTGGATGTCGTCGGAGAAGCATCTGCGGCTATGGAGAAATCTGGAAGAACGCCAGGGGTTATAGACCCTTGCCAGCGCTGCTACCTCCATCTCACGAATTGCTAGCAGAGCATACATGCCACGCACTTAAGCCAGTCGCTATAAACTAAGCGACGAAGAGTGCCGAGAGCGTAGACGTCAATCCCAGAAGAATCAGGCTGAAACCTCTCCCTCCCTCCCTCCCTCCCTCCCTCCCTCCCTCCTCCTCCTCCTCCTCCTCCTCCTCCTCCCCTCCTCCCCCCCCCCCCCCCCGTCTCACATGCAACGCAATTGCCAGGCAATTTGCTATGCAGTTTTTTAGGCATCATTCTTTCTTTCTTGGTTCGAAAAACATTTGACAATATTGAGGCTTATGCAAATATTCAATATTGTTGAATATTAAATCGAATAATATATTATTCGGAATTTCACTTCCATCCGAATCCTCATATTTGCAAATTTTGAAATATTCGGCCTGAGCAAGTAGCGAGTCTTGCTGCAGTCATTTTTGGAGGTTTTGGTTTTGTTTAGGAAGTAGTAGTACCATCAACACCAGCTACTTTTTTTCCGCAAAAGCCACATTGATGGATAGCGTCGTGGCCTGGCAAAGCCAAGCCAACCCAAGCCAATAATCAGAGTGACTGGCCACATCGAACAGTGGCGACTGGTCTTCGATTAAAATGACCTAGGTATCTATGACCAGCAACCCCATCTGGAACTATTTTATAAAAATTTCGCCGGGTACTGAAACCGATGTTTTAAGTGCAAGGCGATTCTGAAGACCCCGACAGGGTCTACGACAACGCTGGCCATGCACCTGAAGCAACACCCAGACTCGCACAAGGCCTACCTGGATGAGCGTCATGCACGTGAATGTGCAATGAACCTCAAGCAGGCAAGCCGCTCGTCCCTCGATTGCCGATAGCTTTAAGCCAAAAATGAAAGCTTCGGTGCCTAAAGCACAACAAATGACAAAGATGATTGGTCGTTTCATTGCACGTGGCATGCACTTCTACAACATGGTTAAAGAAGCTGGTTTCCTCGACCTGATGAACTGTGCCATGCCAGATTATGTTGTGCCGTCACAAACAAGCTTCTCGGGGGTCGTACTCCAAAGCTCTACAAATCGAAAAAAAAAAAAAAAGAGATGAAAAAGGAGTTTGGGGAAATCTTTGCCAGCAGAGTAGTGCCTCTCTCTCACAATGGGCAGCTAGACCTCTCGTAACAGTTACGTGTGCATAACCTGCCAAGTGATGGACACCACATTTGCACAACACGTGCGTGTATTGGCGTGCACTGCGATGCCAGACTCGCACACAACCAAGAACCTGGCGCTCTTCATCGCAAGTGTCATTGAGGAGTGGGAGTTGTCATCTCAGAGTGTGCTGATCTATGTCGTCAAAGACAATGGAAGAAACTTCACATCAGCGGTTGCACGGTCAGCCTGGATTGGCAAGCAGTGCTTTGGGTACACGCTTCAGCTCTGCATTACCGCAGCTAAAAGAGAAGTGGCTGGATTTTCTCAGCTGTGCACGAAGCCAAGAGCAATTGTCTGCCATTAAAAGAGAAGAGCGAAGGCCCGAGGACAGCTTCTCAAGATCCATCGGAACATACATAAGGATCCTCTCGAAGTTGTACAAGATGTCCCGACACGGTGGAACAGTGAGCCTGCAATGATGGCGAGGCTTGTGAAGCTTCATGTGTCCTTCACTGTAAAACTATCAGATTGCGATACCATTGAGGGCCCCACCACAAGTGAGTGGAAGCTTATGACTGCAGCTGCGAAGGTCCTGCATCCACATGAGCAGGCCATGACCGAACTATCTGGGGACTGGTATCCAACACTGTTGCAAGTAATTCCCCTGCTGCAATGCACCGCAGTTATCTTTGCACAACATTCAGCGGAGTCAGGCAAGGCAGCGCAAATTTGCTCGAGAATTTTAAGAAGCATGAACACTCGGTTTTTGGACCTCAAAATGTGCCGCCCCTCAGCCCTGGCAATGCTGGCGGATCCAAGATACAAAGATGCCTGCTACATCCAGAAACCTGAGAAGATGTGGGCTCTGAATCTACTCACAAAGGCAGTAGAGGACACAATGACACATGATGAACATGATGAACATGATGAAAATGATGATTCAGCAAGCAGTGCCAGTCAGTGCTTGTAAGACACAGCGGGAGACTGTGTGGAGTGTTTTTGCAAGTTTGAGTTCAAATGCACCTCCGCAATCGGGCCCTACAGTGGCAGACGAGACTGCTGACTACTTGAAGGCACCCCTCCTTCTTCGGTCCCAAGAAGCTTTGGTGTGGCGGAAGTGCCAGGGAAGCCTTCTCTACACATCCCTGGTTGGGGCTGTTCATAGGTATCTTTCGATACCAGCAATGCAGACGAGGAGCGAATGGCTCTTTTCAACTGCCAGAGCTATGTGAGCTGCAGAAGGAGCACCTCACCACCAAACAAGTCGAGCAGCTTGTCTTCTTGCAAGAAAATCTGTAAATCTTGTGAAAATAAATGGCTGAGTTAATGCCTTTACTGCTTCCCTTTATATGTAGATAACAACTATTTGAAGTATCTGCTTAGAAATTATTTGGCGTCATTCACTATTCGCTTTAAACTAAAAAAACACTATTCGTACTAGCCTAACAATGTTATAAACGACCCTTTCTCATAGGTTCGAAAATACCGCAAAACCTTCGCTCTAGTGAAACGCAGTTCCGGGGTAACCTCATAGACGGTGCCAGCGAGTTCTCATCGTAAGCGATTGCAAGAACTCGGTCCTAAGCAGATGCAAGTGTGCGAACTGACTTTAAATAAACCGCAATGGGACCGCACAACTTCTAGGTACTCAACGACGCAGTGTTTATGACCTGCCAAACAAATGCTGTCGCATTCTGTCCCCAACGGCGGAAGTTCTCTGCCCTCCCAGCAGATGGTGGACCTCCTAACGAGACTCAGATGGAAGCCCCTCTTGCACTTGCCATTTTGTAACTGCAGTCACCGACAGCTTAAGAATTGCATGGTGTGGCAAGTCCCGAACGTCTTCACTATCACTCCGCAGCAACAACATTGTGGCATTGGCAAACAAGAACGCTAAAGAACGAATTGCAAAGCATGAAGATAGTAGGTAGGCCACTCCCTGCTTTTCTTAAGCTGTTGGGGACTGCAAGAAAGCCAATAAATAACTCGACAACTAGGTCCCTCCATCAGGAGTGGCAGTGTGACAAGCGTAGCTCGTGGGCACACCCTTGGGAGCACAAACGTTGCGTGCCTCGAGCTACAGACCCAAGCAACGTGACACAAAATTCCGCGTAGTCTCTTCGACCGGGCCTCTCGGCCGTTCTGCTGCAAGGGTACTATCAGGGCTATCCTCGAGGTTCCCTGCTCCAGAGACCAATGGTGAACTCCACCGGTAGATCCGGAACAGTTTTCAAAATCTGCGAGGGAGGAAAAACTCGCTCCTGTGGGACACGCTCCGAATCGACGGGCGGAAGATGGATTCACAATCTCAGAGCGACCCGCCGGAGACTATCTGTTGTTAGAAATGGCCGCCGTTCAAGCTCATCCGAGCTCAAACTTGACAAGCCGACTCGGCTCTCCAATGGCCAATCACTATTGTGACCTTCCGGTTGCGGAAGCAACATGTGACGCAGGTCGGGCACACCACACAGACCACGGAGTCCACGTCACAAATAGAGAGGATGAGGTCCGCATTTGCGACCGCCCTGTACCTTTCAAGTGCCTTGGAGCGGCAGGGCACACACAGCGATCGTCGTCGGTGGAGCTCGGATAGCCGGTAAGACTTCAATGAACGTAAAGAGGTAGCAAAGCATCACCTGCAAGGTCGCTACCTCTTTGATTTCGCTTTACTGCACGAGAAAACGCCGGTGGCAAGCAGTGTACAGAAGTAAACGATCGGTCGCAGCCGAATGAACGTGTCCAACCTTGCCTTCCACTTCCTTCTTTAGATTTTCTGTTGTCCCTTTTCTCCTTCTTTTTCTCGGGATCGCTGATGTCCGTGCTTGAGATTCCCACGCTCTAGCCCTGTCTCTGCACCCTTGATCCACAAGAGGTAAGAAAGCTGAGGATGTTACAACCCTGCGTAAACGACCGACGGAACCGAACAGATTGGACTTGAAGTGTGTGCGCACAGGCAAGCAAAAGGAACTGAGGTGGCGTGCTTCTGGACAAGCTCCGTCGCTTGCGACGGCAGCGCTTGGCAGGGTCAGAGGCGCTCTACTCTGCCACAAACCTCCGAGCGGAAGAAGACCGATGTGAGCCGGATCTGCCAGCAGAAGACGCTTGCTCCAAAATGGGCGCTCTTGGCGCACTCCAAATCTGGGATCGAAATTCACCGTGACACATCCACAAAACGGGTCTCGTGAAAAAAAGAAAAAAGGGATGACACTTGTTTTGATTGAGTGCTCACCTCTGGATCCAGCCATGAAGCCCAGGATGAGTGCCTTCTCTGAACGCGACACCTTGTTGGAGTTTTTGAACATTTCCTGGGCCTCCGACACTTGGTCCAGCTGTTTCGAGAACAGAAAATGGAGAGGTTTTGTAACTCAGTGCAACCTGAATAATGCCAAGAGCAATGCAACACGAAGCACTTTTGTTCCTTATGGCAAGGGCTCTCTAACGTTTTCCATCTCCAGGAACTTGTACCTGCCTCGAATGGCAGCAGATGAACCCCTCCCGGTTTCAGCGTTCACGAAATAAATTTGTGTACGGGCCTTGCGAGCGATAATAAACATATGAGGGAGTGTTTGGAATAAAGTTAAGCATCGATAGGTGGCTCAGAAGTCGCAACAATGGAGCTTACACTGAAAAGATACATGCTTAGGAGCAGAGAAAGTTTGAGGTAATTAGGAAGATTGGGGAACCTATGAGGGTATCCTGGAGAACCCTTGAGGTTCACCAGTTAGGGGAACCCATGCATCATGGTACATGGCTGTTCATAATAAAATTAAATAAAAAAGTAAAAGTAACAGAAATGTAGCCTCACTTTTACTTTCAACCATTTCTAGAAATTCATTTACATTGCTAGTAGTCACCTCGAGAATGCTCCTATTGTCAGAGAAACATTCCCATTTGAGAAGCGTTGAAACTGTGGTTTATTCTTCGACTTCTGCTGTGCCCCAAATGATGAACAACTATTCAGGCAAACTTAAAGTGCAACTATACAGTAGTTCTTTTAATAAGAGAGTTTGGTGAAATGGTGTAGATTTCTTAATGCGGGGAGAAAAGGCAAATAAACTGGGATGCAGGACATGACGTCACAGCTTGCCCAGATTATTCTGAACCTTTGGAGAGTTTGACTAAGAAGTGACAGCCCCTTGAAGTTACATACCGTAATTACCCGATTCTAACGCGCACCTTTTTTCCGGAAAAATAGGCCAAAAATTGCATGCGCGTTAGAATCGGATACGAAACCGAAACTGTCAAAACAGCGGAAATTTCGTTCCACCCATTGCCATCGCCATCTCAAAGATGGCGCCGAAGCTTTGCCCTTTTGCCATCTTTCCTCCGTGCTTTTAGCAACCATTTTGTTCCTTCTTTGTTCCTTCTGCGTTCACGCAAGTCGTCCCACTTGCGCGCTTACTTGCGCGCAATGGCAGCAGCGGCAACGAAGGTCCGCCGCTTCCACTATGAAGCCGGCTTCAAGAAAAGAGTGATTATGTGTGCCGAGACTGACGGCAACAGAGCCGCCGCGCGTGCTTTCGGCGTCCCCGAAACGTGTGTGCGCGACTGGAGAAAAGCCTACAGATCCGCATTCAACCATGCGTTGAACGCTCGTTTAAGAAGTGTGGCATAGCGAACGCGCTTGACGGCACCGAGGACGACATGTTGTGGTCAGCGGAGAGCGACAAAGAGCTCTCGGAGAGCGACGAGGAGGGAGATGAGTGACTACTTCGGTAAATAAATCGCCTGTTTCTCTCGCATTCGTTGTTCTTGATCACGAAGTTCCGTGCGCGTTACAATCGGAGGTGAAAGATTTTCTGGTTTGTTGGCCTGGAAAAACGGGTGCGCGTTAGAATCGGGGGTGCGTTAGAAGCGGGTAATTACGGTAAATTTTGATTGTCAACAATTTATTGCAAATGGCACTGCCAGGCACAGTTCAAGCATCATCGTCCGTTGGTATGGAAAGCCATGTATGGCAGCTTTCCAAAGCACCTGATGCAATAGTACTACATGCCCACAAGTCTGAAGGAAGCTTTTAAAGGGATACCGAACCGAAAATTCGGAAGCAATTATCTCGTAGTAGCAACTATAACATATGTGCAATGCCGCGGAGCTAACAGCTCCACGCGAGCGCGCGTCTTTTCCCGAGGGCGCTTGACTGGTGGCTTGCGATAGAACGAGAGATGACGTCAGGGCGAGTCCATGCAGAGTGGACGGGGAAGCCGCCTCAATTCAAGGGAATCGTTATTATCATCCGCCTGCGGAGTGCGTAGTTCGAATGAAAATGGGAGATTATTCCGCAAAGTCATCTTCCATTTTCATTCGAGCTACGCTCACCCCCGCAGATGATAACAACGGTTCCCTTGAATCGAGACGGCTTCCCCCGTCCCTCCGCATAGACTCGCCCTGACGTCATCTCTAGTTCTATCGCAACCCACCAGTCAAGCGTTTCTCGGAAAGACGCGTGCTCGCGTGGAGCTATTAACCCCGCGGCGACTGTACATGCCATGTGTGACGGTATTTCAAACAATAATGCAGAAAAAATATATTTAAAGGCAAAAGGCATGAAAAACCAAATTGCGAGCTTTGTGATGTGTCAGTCCTTGAAGGCTCGGGCGGGACTGCAGGCCAAAGTTGCGGGCCCAGCTCGATTGCAATCTTTTTTTCAAGAAATATAGCATCTTGTTTGGGATACCATTACATAAATGGCGTTACTAGCTTTGCAGGGTCCAGTCGAACATTTCTACGGCCTTTTTTGATAATATTGAGCATCGGCATCCCTTTGATGTGATCACATATATCGACTTGGTAAAGTATCGCGCTATGATTTACCATATAGGTGCTTGAAGCTGTCCACACACCCTTGAACTGCTGCAACAACCAACAGATGGCGGCAGCGGCCCCAGCATTAACCTATTGCCCAGCCACGGCAAAAGCCGTTACCAAGCAGATTAATGCGGTCACTTTAAAGGTTTCCCCGATTTGTGGGCACACGGTGGTGCATAACAGGGTTAGGCCTAGCCTCTAGCAAGGTGATACAAGCCACAACCAGTTAATAACAATGTCCATTAACCCACTCATTGCTCTGCAAAATACAGCGAGCTCCCCCCAAAAAAAGATCAAGCAAGAGGCACTTTTACATGTGCAGTGACTGTGCAAAAAAAAACTGGCGGGACAAAAACATGACGATGCCAATCGCAAAATACCATGAATACTTTGAATACTATGTGAACTGATTTGGTAGTGATGACTATGACGACACCAATCGCAACAATCCCATGAATAGTTACTTTGAATACTATGTGAATTGATTTGGTAGTATAATGTCTCTTGCTTTCTGTGTGCTCGAGTGCAAAGTCGGAATACTTGCAGCATCAAATAAGGACGTTCGCATAGTCATTGCAGACATTGACTGTAACGCACATGCAATCTTGCTTCTCTCTTTTGTAGCGTTAGCTACACCGGCCGAGGTTGAGCAGTTTCGCGTGGCTCTCATAATAGGCCGGACTCCGTGCTGTGCAGGCGCGAGGAGCAGTGACGTCACATGGCGCACAGCTGGCGGGGCGGAGCCGCCGCCGCCACGGGCTCCGCTGCCACCGCGCGCCGCATCAATCTGCGCAAGCGCGAGGAGCAGTGACGTCACACGGCGCACAGCTGGCATGCCGGAGCCGCCGCCGCCGCAAGCTCTACCGCCACCGCGCGCCTCGCCGGTCTTCGCATTTCAGAGGAGTGACGTCATAGCCGCGGCAGACGCACTGGCGCCGCCGCGTGCCTAGCCGTGTGCCTCCGCTGCACAGTAGCTAAGTCTGACGCTGCACCGGAGCTGCTTGATAGCGCCTCTCATTTTGTGCGCATAAGCTCACGCTACGTATATCCTAGCATAGCCAAGCCAAACCACCGCAATTTTTTTTCCCTCCTGCTTGGATCTATGCAATACTCAGTATGTACATAAAGAAAACGAATAAATAAATAAATTGCTTTTTACACGCTTTGGACAAAAGCACTATGCATTTTTGTCTCTGTTATAGACCCATTCCGAAATTGTGAAATGATGCAGATGACGTGCAGCCGCCATTAGTTGGTCTTACTGCTTCCGGCATGAAGTTTGCGATTGGTTACGAGTTTGCGCCGAGCACTAGCGCAGCACTCAAATAAAGTGCGCTTTGATCCGAGTGCACTCCGAATGCTGACGAAGCGCTCGTGTCCAATGCATGCTCACAGAGCATGACCAACTAATGGTGGCCTCACATAATCTATGCGTCATTTCGAAATATGTCCATTATTTAGCATAAATGTCTTAATATGCATACACTTGCTGCTTTCTGTTTTGAGCAACAGCAACTATGCTCTGTCTCGTGGTAACTTGGCAAACGGCGCAGGCTAAGGTCTCAGTGGGCCAAACGGTGCATTGGAGGAAGACACAAGACTAGGCTCTATCTCACTAGTGGCACGCAGTGCTGTCAAAGCCACGGGTGAGCGAAAGAGGTAAGCCGCTTTTGCACGAATTTCGAGCGACAGGCTAATTTCCTAGGGGGACAGAAACAATGTCTGGAACCCACAACAGAGGGCAAAAAGAGGGTACGGATAAGAGGGGAGTTCCTCCTTCTCTTTTCCAACTGCTTGAGTTACACTCTCACCCCTGTACCTTTGGTAAGGACCGACACATGCTTTGCCTCCGTCGCTCCAATTGGCTCGAGGGGGCCACAGCATTCGCTCTTTGCCAAGTTACGGCGAAACAAAGTGTAGAATGTACTACATGTTTTTCTAGAGGGAAAGGTCCCACGCATTTTGGACGCTTCAGAATGGGAGGGAACAGCCACGGACATTGGCGGTCCCGACGGGACCATATTTCTGGCAATGCTTTGATATAGGTACACCAAGAAGCAGGAAAGCATCACTCGCAAGATCTGGAGCTAGTGCTGTTCCAGCTTTAATTTGCAGAAAAACGCTGTCACTGCACATCGTATTAAAATGAATAAAGCTGACGAGCACTCTAACAAGTTCAACTCGTCGCCGCAAAACAAAAACGCCTAACCTATTAGGAGAGCAAGTCGTCTGCCTCTTGCACAGGGGTTGCGGTGACGTCAGAACGACGCGAAGTTCTGACTGGCTTTGATTGGAAGGATAGCGGGTAGACCTCAATTAGATGCCTTGAGGTCTACCCATTATTTTGTTTTAGGGGCAAAGCTCCTTAGGGTTTAGCCTTGTCCGTCCGGCGTCCGTGCTCACATCGACCTTGCTGGTGCTTGTGCTTGTGATCGTGCTCAAAGCTCACTTGCTCAAGTAAAGAAAAAGAGAATTATAGAAGAAAAAAATGTTTGCGCAGTTGACAGGATTCGAACCTGTGCGGGGAGACCCTAACGGATTTCTAGTCCATCGCCTTAACCACTCGGCCACGACTGCAGGAAGAGTAGGGGGCTCTGAGATGTGGTAGTAACTCAAGAGCTGGGGATGTCATGGATGAAACGTTGCATGTAGCCGCTCAACGTCTATACAGGAGTGGGTGCTGCGGTCAAATGCGTATATAATCGCGTTAAACTTTGCATGCATTGGCTCAACGTTTATAGACGAGGGGGCGCTGTGGTCAAATGCTCAAAAGCGTATATAACCACGTTCCATACCACACATTCTCTTTCTGACATGGATGAAAACGAACGAAAGGCTCGGCATGCTGCAGCTCAGCGTCTACGCAGACAAGCACCACCAGAGCTCCGCCCCAATCAACATCATTCACCACGTGGAGATGCGGTCAATTTTTTCAATCCACCAATAAGAGCTTGGCATTCTGACATCATCGTAACGTCTGTGCAAGAAGCAGACAAACTTGAGCCCTGCACTGCCCAGTTTCTTTCTCCGCTTCTCTGTCGCTCTCTTTTTCTCTGGACCATCGATGCCGACACTCACGATTTGCCGCGCTCTGCTCCCATCTTTACCCCTGCCGCGGAACCGACAAATATTTCTATCGCTTCCCGCCTCGAGATTGCTTACCGACAGGGAGAGGCCTGGACGCTGCTGCGGCTGTGTGGTGACGACGACTGCTGTCTGCTGGGCCGCGGGCGCCACGTTCTGCACCGCAATGTGTTGAACCATGCCCCCGCCACTGCTCAAGGCCGCCAAGTCTCCCAGCGTCGCCGTGGTCCGCCGCACGATCTCCGCCTGAACCGCTGGTGGCTGATTGGCCGAGGAGGCACCCTGTTGCTGGTCGCCGATGGCGCGGGAAGCCTCGTGCTGCTGGACTGGCCCAGTCAAAGCTGCAGCCGACGTCGGCTGCTCCGCGGCATCGCGTTTCGCCGCCACTTGGCCGCTCGTGGTCACTGCGTGCAAGACACGAGATGACACATCTGGAATCGGTGCAGAATGCATTTCAACTCTTTGAGGGGCGAGTTTTCTTGTTATTTTTTCCCAAAAGATGGTTTTTGGTGGTAGAGTTTTTGTTTCCAACGGGATAGTATAATGGGTAAATGTGCAGTTTATCATTTTAATTACCTGGCAGGAGAGTGAAAATAATGAACGCACAAAATTGACATCTTTCTTGCATTCAGTTTTATTTTCGTGCATCCACTAGTCACGTGCAACATTTCGGCAGCTTCAGGTTTCGAACCGGAGGTACTTTACAGAGCTTCTCCATCGGTTGGTAAACTCTCATCCTCCAAATTCGATTCTGAAAAGCGTTAAAGTCTGAATCAGAAGAGCCTGCGCTCCATGCCACTAGTAGCACCAGGGCAGCCGACATGCAAAGTGGGACATCTCGTGCGTATCACGTGCGCAGAATGTCTAGTTTTAAAACTATAGATAGATCCCTGCAAGGCAAAACACCTTCTGAATTAAACATTTATAGTTTGCCAAAGACAAAAAATAGCAGCACCTCCCATGGTAAGTGCGGTTTCGCATCGAGGTGGGCACTTTCAAATGTGTAATCGTGGCCGTGCATGTCTGTCGGAGGGTTATAAGATCCCGGAGGAACGTGCGACGGAATGCCACAAAAAACCATCACAAAATGTGCAACATGAATTTCAGAGGAAAAACCTATACTACCATCGATTCTCAAACTGTGTTCCCTAGAGCACCCTCGTGGGTTTCTTCAAGTTCCCAAGTTTCCCCGATCGTCCTTGCCCCTAGGTAAAGTGTTTTCACAGTTTAAGCACTTTTAGCAAATCCGAGACATTCATTGATGCATAACTATGAGAATAGACCATATGCGAAATTCTTTGTAGCTATCATCATCATCATACTCGGGAAAGACGCGCCGCCATGTTGGGAGGTTCTTGTCATCTTGTGTCGTGCTCTTTGCTGCGTGGTCTCGCCCTCTTTTAGTAAACTCTTCATAGTTATTAGTTCTTGCGATGGCATCGGACTGGACTCGGAACCTTTCCGAGGTGCTAGAGCTCCCGGGATGGGTTTGTGGTTTCGTACTACGAGTTGAAGACGACCTCCAGCAGGCACAAGCCTCGGAGCGGTAGCGGTGGCTCCCTAATCTTTCGATTCTCGATAACGTTCCGGGCACGCGCTGAAAGTCTATCGAAGAGGTAGTGCGAAGCCCCAGCCTTTACGTTGCAGCTGCCAAAACGAGATTTTATGCATTAATGAAAAAACAGTTAGGGCGCAGGCGAGCTGGTGTAGGTTTACCATTTTGTTAGACCACCTGAGACTGGGTGGAAGAAACCCGACGACGTCTCAACACGACGACGTCTCAAAGACGACGATGTCTTTGAGACGTCGTCGTGTTTCTTCCACCCAGTCTCAGGTGGTCTAACAAAATGGTAATTTTATGCATGCACTCCCGCCTTCGATATTCTTGCTTTCAGTGCCAGCGCACTGACGTTCTTGGCGCAGTGGCTGCGCGTGCACGAAAACGTACATGTACGGGTGCAGTCATTCTGCTGTGAGAATCCACTCGCACGAGAGGCGTTCAACAAACCACGGAACAGCTCTAAATGATTGTAACCAATTGCGATGGCCGGACGGCCGTTCACTATAACAAAATTACGCGTGTATGAAGCTCAGCTTGTTTCCGAAGGGACCTTTGTAGCCGCTCCGCGTTCATCGCGGAACACAGCAGTACTGGGGCATACTTCTGGAGCCTGCACCTTCCGCCTCAGTAACGTATATGCAGCCAACGCGGCTAAAACGCTAGGACGCAAGCTCGGGCACTCGGGCGAGTACGGACAGTACGGCGGAGCATCCCCAACATGGCGGACATATGAAGTTCACGCACGGCAAACCAGATGGCGCTATTCATTTTTGCATATGGCCTATTGGTTCTCCCAGTATGCGTCTTATGTTTCCCGAGGTTCGTAAGCCTCTGTGTTACTTTACTGCTTTATCGCAGTACTGCCAAGACTGGCAAGGGCTTCTCGGCCTTCAGTTGAGCCAGATGCAGGTTCCTTGAGATCCAAACGTTTGAAAACCCCCGATTTATACAAGAGAACATGTACCTGAGAAGAAATAACAATAAATAGGGAAAGAAAAAGAAAATTACGTACATCCCCAAACGTGAATCGATCCCAGGACCCCTTAAATCCGAGCCCGTGGTGCTCTACCACTGTGCCGAGGGGGAGACTTGCGAGCGAAAGTTACTCCGCAATGGCGAGGGCGGGAAGGGTGTGGGTAATTATACGACGAAATCATGTCATGTGATTTAACGTCATAGAAAAAATTCTAAAGAGCCGCGGGAAAACGGGGGAAGCGGGCGTAGCATACACATTCTGTGTAACGCAATTTATCCATAGGATAAAAGTAAATCAAGTATTTAAATATAGGCTTACAGAGTTTCTGCCTCTGGTTAACATATAAATGGCCTGCCCAGGTCTTTTCAAGATGTTCTGCGGATGCTTCGTTGACCGATTTGTTCGTGTGGCACTAGTGAAGTACAAGTACCTGACCCACGATTTTATGGAGGTATGGTATTCAGTTCAAGTCCCACACTTTAAATTACGCTGTAAGAGTGTCAAGTCATGGCATGAGTAAAGAAGTCAATTTGGTTGTAAGGATATTGAGAGACTGCCACCAAATAAGGCAACTTGCCACTTGACAACAGAGAGGCAACACGGCCAGTGCAATATGCCTGCCAATCATGGGTCTTAACCGTGCACCACACAGTGGCAATTACATAAACACACATCGGTGCAATGTCCATCTGCATCAAAACCAGCAGAAATAAGATTCGGACTCGTACCGACACTTGATACCCTACCCGCCCCCTAAGAATTACTCGTTGCCATTTCATTGTAGCGTAGAGTAGAAGACAGGTACTATTTCTGTCATCGCAGCAAGTTCTCAGTCGGACTGTGCAAGGCTGTAGGTTTGCATTCCAAGTGGTGCCCCCGCAGTTAGTGCACATAGCATCATCTCTAGCATGTACTAATACAGTAGAATCCACTTATAATGATAATGAGTAAACCAGAAAATTCAATCGTTATAACCTATTATCGTGGCATCTAGGCTAGAAGCTGATCGTTTCTAGTCTAGAAACTCTAAAATCTGATTTTATAAGCGGTACATCGCTTTATGTGGTATTGTTATAAGTGGATTGTGCTGTAGCGTGCCTGCACTCACTGCTCGAATGCATTCGAACACTGAGTAGAGACAGCAACCGCTAGCCTTTGCCCCTACCTACTAATCATTCCAATCACAGACCGGCACCGAGACGTCCCTGTGCACTCTCATCTCCTCCTCGCCCTCAGTTTTTCACTGTACGTATAGTACTCGTCGTCGCAGAAGGGAAAAAGGAAGCTTTGCAACTCATTCGTGCGTTGCACAACATAGTTTTTACGGGCTTTGGTTGTCGAAGGAAGTAACAATGCTTTTGGCGTTCGAAATGTGTATGTCTCAATGAAATAATGAGAGGCTAATCTGAGACGCACCTACACACAGCTTAATTCAACCCATAAAAAGGGAAATCGGTGACATTCTGTGAGGAGCTGGACTACGGTAGTTTTACTACGGTTCTTGAGGTGAATACTATTCGGTGAATCAAAGGGATCGATGACTACTACGAGGTTTGAAGGGACTGCATAATTAGGTTTCTTAACTTATTGTGCTGGGATTTACTACAAAGGTGCTCAAAGGCAGTGCATTCATTAATTGAGAGTATGAATACGTGAAACCTCTGAAGTAAGAAACAAACAAACATATAATAATAATTGGTTTTGTTACTGAAAATATTATTGCCAAGCCTTTTTTTCTCAAAATCATAAAAAAATCGTTTTGGGCTATTCTGGAATTTATTACGACTGAAAAAGTGGTGAAACTAAACGAAAATGTAATTGGCTTATCTATTCTTCACCTCATTTGACCCAAATAACTGCCACAGTGACAAAATATGTTTTAAGTGTACACGCAATCTATAGGAAGAAAATAGTTTTTTTATTTTTCGTCGTTTACTCAGGTGAGTTAATCTTTCCACAATTTTAGCGAAAACTTCTACCACCTTCCGGCACCTCTGTAGCAAATCCTAGCGCGATACATTAAGAATTTATGCAGTCCCTTCAAACAGCCATCGATCCCTCCGACTCGCGCGGTGGTGTGCCGGTGTCGAGCCGAAGCTCAAGAGCGAACCGAAAGCTGACGTTTGCGGGACACGAGAACCAATGCCAGCTCAAAAAATACAGATTTTATAAATTGAGTTGTGTGTATGTTTATACAGCCTAGAACTTGGTCTGCCTCAACGAGCGACAAGTCTCGCAGCTGTAGATGAGCAATTTAGCCAGTGCAGTACAACCGCTAGCCTGGCGTCTTTAACATGCATCATGCACTAGTAATGCACGACCGTATACCGGTACGATGCTCATCAAGATCAAAACGGGCAGGGGTGGGGATTGAACCCAGGATTCCTGGGTTCTGCAGCGCGAGCTTTCGCTCTATGTGCTCCAAGCTGGTGTGCGCCAGCCCACTCGGCCACCAATCCCCCCCCAGATTTTATATTTCACTGCTGTGAAATGTAAAAAATATACCTAGACTGTCGAGCCGAAGAGCAACCTACGGTCGAACGGACATCTATGTACCGCATCCAGCCTCTTTCACGCAACGATATCACAAAGCAGAAAAAGAAAAAGAGTTCACAGTTGAATTTTCTATTAAACCCCCAACCAAAAATGTCCCCCTTGGTTTATCTTCAAATTAAGTAGTACTGGTTTAATTATGCTAACCTGTCTAGAGATATTAGTCAGATGATATCTTCAATTACGTATTTCCTGATTATGGAGCTGTAAGAAACGGTGCACCAATTATTAGCAGAGATCAAGTACCTTGCAAAGGTGGGTTCGTCTTAGCTGCAATTGTGGGCAGAGCTGCGCTGGTGGCTGGAAGACCATACGCCGCAGCTGGGGATGCAGGTACCGAAGAAAGCTGGAGGAAAAAAATCAACATGGTCTCAATTTTCCAAGCCAGAGCAGGAACTCGATTGGGAAGACATTAAATCGACTGGTATACAGCGAAATCTCTCCAAGTATGACCGTCAAGGAGGGTCCTATGATAAGCAAGGGCTACAGTTGAGCTGCATGACTTAAGAATATTTCACTGCATATCACTACTACTCCAATTCGTTGAAGGCAATTTTTCGGGCAGCCTCTCATAAACATGCGCCAGGGAAAATATGTCTTTTTATTATTTACAATATTGAAATAAAAATTTTACACTTTATGGTGCTTAATCTCCTCTTTATAAATCTGATGTTAGATTTGATATACCGTACTGTTAACGACCTAATTTTCACGAATCGCCTACAATTCGCGAAGAATAGGTCCCGCAAACAATTCCGGTAAAATGCAAACACATTGGAATCTATAATGAGATCCCACCGCATCGCGAAAATTAGAACCCGCGAATTAGTCCAAAACTTCAACTTTGACCTAATTCACGAAATATAGAACTCACAAAAAATGTTTTTTACAGTAACTTGTCTTCTAAGTTCTCAATCCAATGTACATGCAGAAAAAAAAAAAAAACTGTTCTCGTGCACACGTGGCAGCACACTTAAAAAGCCCAGTAAAATTAATTAACTCTCGTCTTTTAAATTGAGTGAAATGAACAACAAAAATAATGTGTGACACTTTCATTTTAAAATAATTAAAAATAGCAAATATGTCATTTCAAAGGGCTAACAAATGATTCTTAAATTGTTCATAAATATAAAAAATATACACTGCAATGTAACCTAGATAGTTGCATTCTACGTATTGTAAGGTACACATATGCCAAATTCGGTTGTGATAGGACAATATTTTTAGGAACAGAAATTCTTGCGCACAAACTGCGAAGATGCCCCAAAATTACATAAAAAGAAAAACGTGTTTGAATGTTCCCATAGATGTGTAAATAATATACGCTTTCACGATGCAGCAAACAATGTTTTGTTAATAAACTTCCGCAAGAAACACGCAGAGAAAAATGGCTCAGATTCATGCCATTCTGGGTTGCCGGGAGGTCTTCAAATGAGCATTTGACTTAATTTCGCGATCGGAACCAGCATACATCAAGTATAAACACTTACACAGTAACAAAAGAAATACATAAAAGGGACGACACAGATGACACTACATCACATTCTTTTTGCAAAATATTTCTGTTTCTTCGACCTGCGTCTCCTCTTAAAGGGCAACTCCGCTTCATTTTTGATATTTAGAAAACTATGCAGCCCTCTTCAGTATCATATAGGAAGACCCCATGTCAGATATTACAATCTAATTCCGTCTATATATTTAATAAACTGGCCAGCAAACTTTCAAATGAGCCAAGGCGCCGAAATCTGCCAACTCTAGCGTGCGACGTGAGGCGCAATCGTCAGCGGAGTCAATGCGACGGAGTTGGAGCGGCAAATGTTGAACCACTACGCCAGAAGCATGACTACGTCATTCTCACGTTTTGTTTGTTTTTACTTCAAAGAGCGAAATTGAACGATGACGTCATGAGTTTCTCCTCCCGGTGTTGGCTCTGCGGCGTCCACGTGATCACCGTAACGCGGATGCGCTAGTTTGCGCTGCCCTGCGCGTTTATCGCATGTCCGGTTTCTCCGCTCCCCCCTCTCCTCTTTCGTGTTCTCCGCTTCCCCCTCTCCCCCGGGCCATCACCATCCACGCCATGCGAAGCGACCTGCCCGCGTCGCGTGTCCTGTACCTCGCCCCCACGAACGCCACAAGGCCACGTGGCTCGACGTGACGTGGCCATGACTTTGATGACATGAGAGCAATGTTGCCTGACGCAACCGAAGTTTCGGTTTCGGTATCAGCTGATGTTTAAATTGAGATTACACAAATAATATTCCACATTTCGCGAATCCGAAGACGTAGAGCTGTTTAGTAGTGCTTTGTAAAATGGAATCACATGTAAGCCTAAATTTTTCGGAATTGAGCGGAGTTGCCCTTTAATGGGAAACGATAGTTTTCGTAAAAAATATGCTTAGTCGTCGACAAAACGAGAACGGCAGGGCAACCCTTTTGAGTGCCTACCCTCCAGCATGCGCTCCGTGCCTTCCACTGTGCTTTGGCCTTGCACGCACGCATGGCGTGCACGAGACGTCGAAGCATTGTTGAAGGTAAAAGGCTCGCTCTGGAAGCGAGGCAACTGGAGCTCCTTCCTGCTGTTCTCACCTGGTCAGTGACTATACAGAGCGCAAGTTTGCCTGCTTCTTGCACAGGGGTTGCAATGATGTCAAAACACAGAGCTCTTATTAACCGATTGAAAAGAATAGTGGGTAGACCTCAAGGCATCTAGCATTGAGGTCTATCCACCAGGCACGTAGCCAGGGGGTGGCCCATAAAGCCCGAGCCCCCCCCCCGAAATCTTCTATTTTGCTGGGACCTCCTCTCCCCCCTCCCCCTCATACAAGATTTTGTCATGATTTTGCTTCCCCCGAAACTAAATCCTGGCTACGTGCCTGCTATCCACTATCCTTTCGATCAAGGCCAATCAGAGCTCGGTGTCGTTCTGACGTAACCGCAACTCCTGTGCAAGAAGCAGACGACTTGCTCTAAGCATAGCCCGCATGTCGTCCATACATCTTTTACACGAGAAGAACCGCAGAAAGACAATCGGTGTAAACAAACGACCATGGCAAACAAACCCATCCACATCTTGAAGGCAGCGTCGGGTGACCTGCGTAAACTAACGATGGATGCATCTACGTAGAAAAAGAAGCCGTCACTTTCTTGGCTGAGCTCCGGCCTGCCAAAGCATCGGCATTTTCAATACTTACGCAAGGGCAAAATATACTTCCGTACTAACAAAGGCAAAAGCAGAAATTAGTTGTGGCCCGTATGCCTGCACCCAAAAAAAAAGCTTGGGATCCTGCTCACGATTTAAGTCGCCCTATTTAAACCCAAGCTAGGGATGGGTGAAGCATGCTTGAGTTATGCATGGCTATAATTCGTTGTACTATACAGGTTTTTACACGAGAGGAGATAAGGGGGAAGGGGGGGGGTTAGCCTAAGAGATGGTTTGTTTAGTACTGATGTTTGATGTTAGAGGGTTAAGTTTGTTGTCAGCTAAATTGGAGTTAAAAAACTTGAGAATGGGCAGAAGCCAAACATAAAAAGAAGTACTTCAGTCGCAATTATATTTCTGTTACAACTCATTTTATAACATATAAGTTTGAAAAACTTCGTAACAAGAATTACTTTGTTATTAATCTTGAACTAGAGGGAAATGGCCAATATACAATGCCACGATCAGGTGGCTCAATCCCACGCCGCCAAAGGTGTTCACTGAGGCTGTACATAAGCTGTATAAAAGTCCAGCATTTGAAAGGGCAGGACTTCTATACAAGGCGGCAGCGTAACTGACACACATGCACCAATTTATTCGCATTCCAAATGGCATTGCCTTAGACGTTACCGACGCAGGTAGGCTACACATGCCAATCTAGCTTAGCCAGACGATGCATTTGAAATGATCCACGGCTTCACTCACTTGGGATGAAGAGAGAAGGCCAGCCGCATAGTCGGGCGTGACAGGAGCGGCGGAAGTTGTCGGCACCGCTGGGGCTTCCTTCTCTTTTTCTGCATGTCGGGAAGTTCCTCTGCAAAGATGCATCCTCGTTAAGCTCATGCTAGGCAACCGCTGGCGTAGCAAGAACAACTTAGGCAAACGGTCCGCGATGGGCGACCACTCACCTGTTGGCTTTTTCCTTCTTTTGCGTCTCTGCCATAGCCGAGCGGCTGCTCGTTGATGTCCAGGAGCTGCGTGCAGAGAACAGACGTTAGGGGCACGGCGTGCAGCACATGTACTTGGAAACAACACTTTATATTTCTCTCAAACCAGAAAGGTTTGAAAGAAATGTGCTTTTCTATAAGAGCAGGTGAGCCGCTTCAAGAAGAAAATTGGCGGACTCGTGTTACGAACTAAACCATAGTACTACTCAGTTTCACCTTACGTCCGGCCGCAGTGAATGTTCCGAGCCGCCCAGCTCTGTGAACGTAGCACATGACTATGCTTTCCGCACGTCACGGCGCTTCCTCTCTAGGTTCACGGGAAACTTACACAGCCTTGGATTGGCTATGATGGCTTGTGGCATCCGCTGTGGCCGGATGTAAGGTGAAACGAAGTATTGGCTGTAGACTTTTGGCTTTAACCGAAAAACACCGATAAGCATTCGTCGGAGTCAAAAATACAAAATCGGTTTTAACCAAAAAACGATTGTTGGTGTCAAAAATACAAAATTTGCTAAAACTGAAAAGCATTGATTTCTGGGAACGTTTACTCCTGTTAGGATGTCTTTGTCAAATCCCTTCTTAGACTCAAACTCTCGGTTTTTTTCATTCCATTTTTTCACAAATAATTACCCATTTTAGCGGTCGACCGAACCTAATCATCAAAATACACTCCCTATAGATTTGAAAAGAAAAAACAGAAAAAATTATACTTTCTTCATAAATAAACACTAAAAAGTCTAGAAATAACAGACATAACAAGCAGAATTCAGCGTTTTTGGCATTCCTTTTTTTCTTTTTTTTGAATTTGGAGGTTGGTTTGGGTATATATTTTTTTTTTAAAGAGATGCAATATTTTTGGGTGTCTGTTTTCAGTGTCGGACAAAGAAATTGGCATTTGTCGGGACGTATGTTGAAGGAAACGGGACACGGTGACAAGATTCCCCAAGCTCCAGGGAACGCGGGCATGACTCCATCGCTTGGAAAACGTCCCAGTTACCAATAAGAAAAAGAAAACAGAGTAAGGGGTGTGGTCCTCGACGAAGGAAACAGCCTTGAAGACAGTTCAGTAAAAACCATGTTCTGGATTGCCACAAAAAAAAAAAAAGCAGCTTTAGATAGAGATTTTTTTCCATGAAGCCTGGGACTTTCTTATGCAATGACAGATTTAATTTGGGGGTATTTCAGTCTTCCTCAATTTCAATAAAACCGTTTTTCAAGTTTGTTTTTCGGGATTTATCGGTGTACACCGAAAACATTAGACCTTGGTCGAATTTCAAACCTGCAGCTCAGCAATCCATTGGCCCATATGTCACCTCAAGGCAACCTACGCTGCTTTATGCGGGAGAGGCTAAGGGGTGTTGTGCAAAACCAGGAGGAAAAAATTTAAAGAGACTGAGGCCACCTCAAAGGGAGCATCGGTGGCACCACCTAGGATCGGCAAAGTAAATCTTCGGTGCAATATTTCTGTTTGTACCTTTGTTTTATTTATGCTCTTTAGTTCGTAACTCTGTCCTCGGGCATGACTTGAAAAGAGTCAAATTTCCTAACATAATCAGTTTGGAAGTTTGAAAATTTTAAGAACCCTTCAAACTCAACCTTCACTCCTCAAATTAAAAAAAAAAAAAGTTACAGCATTTTGATTGTAAAGAGACACTGAATGCTCAAAAAACATTTTTTTACAGTGTGGGACTCATTTAAGCAATTTCCAAACATGCTTCTACTACCTTGGCATTAACGTCTCAACTGACGCGTGCTTCGGAATCAATCCTAACTCAAAAAGAGTTTCACAATGCAAACATTGCCCTAATATTTTTTTTTTTTTTTTAGTGTGGCGGAGAGAAGGGGGAGAGTTTTCATTTTGTGACATATACTAATCCTATTGAGGCAATCGAAAAGAAATTGTTTTTGGGAGTTCAGTCGTTTTGCGTTCAACAGTTTGTTTTGCGAGAAATACGACATAGCGTTTAACTGACCTTAATTCCTCCGTCCTTCTTGTTCCCCATAGGCTTGGTGAGGGAGCGACTCAGCGGCGTTCCTGAACTCATCCTGTTTGCGCTTGTGGGCGTCTTGAAGCCACCCGTGGGAACGCGGCTTGGGATCCCACGCAGCGGACCTGGGGCCACAACAAGAGCGCTGTTCAAGCCCAAGTTCCCAGCCCACACACACGCGAGCCCCAGTCATTCCAAAGGAGGCGGCCGAAGCAGTCGAGTGAAGGCTAGTCCACACACTTGCGACAGCAAACGACCGAGTGCCTTAAAACCTCTCGGGATCACTTACGAAGAAGAGAGCACACTGGTGCAATCTATTAGGGAGCCACGGAAAACGTGCGATTCCCATATATTTTTTCTTTTTCTCGTGCGTTGTTCTTACTGTCTAAAAAAAAACAAAAAACGTTCGACAATGTTACATACAACTATATCTCTTAAATGGTACATACATATGATCTCGCAAATACCGCAAAACTTTCACTCTAGAGAAATGCAGTTCCAGGGCCACCTTACAGGTGGTGCAGGCATGCAAACGCAAGAGTGTGAACCAGCCTTAAAGCTGCAAACAAGTTTGGCCGATGCCCCCCGAGTGGTGACGGTGCGCAACCAAAAGGGTTCTACGATTGGCAACATGCTCACTATAATGTCTTCAGCAAAACCATAGGCCTTGGGCACTCCACTTACTGGACTGTAAACTTTGGCAGCTCCTGCCCTAGTACATTTTGTCACCACAACTAGCACTGATCCATGCATGAGTAAAAAAAAATAAGTGATAAAAAATTACATGTTGGAAACAAAAATAGCATTAAAAAACTTTATTAACTTTTTTTTTAGATACTTGAGGTGTGATCAAAAGGTTCCGAAACTAATTTCGTAGTGTAAAGAGTGAGGGTAGCACAGTGATGAGTTGCAGCAGTCAAAGGAAGGGACCCTCGTGTCTTGTTATACCAAAGGGCGTCGCTCTGAACATTTAGAGCTGCGCTACACAAGTTTTCGTGACCGCTTGGAAGGGCACAATGGCGATTTCACCATACAGTGCAAACCAGAGCGAGTGAAAACCAATTCTGTATCAAACTCGGCAAATCGGAAACAGAGACTTTAAAAATGATTCAGGAGGCTGGTGTCAAAAAGCAGTGAAGTTTGCGAAGTGTTCTTCAGGAACAATCAGAACATTGCTGGAAGACGAAGAGCGGTAGGACGACCTTATCCGACCTCTCCCTGAGTTCAGTGACGTTCTGCCATCTTTGAGGTGCGAGTGCCACTCAAAACACCTCTCACACCTCACTGCTTTTTGACATAAGCCTTCTAAATCATTTCGGAGGTCTTTGTTTTAGATTTGCCGAGTTTGATGTAAAATTTATGTTTGGTCTCACTTTGGTTTGCAGTCTATGGAGAGATCGCCATTACGCTCGTGCACACGTGGTCAAACAAATTTGTGTAGCGCAGTTCCAAATGTCCACAGAGCGACGCCCTTTGGCATAATGTTGTAGGAAGGTCCCTGCCTTCGACTGCTGTGCACGCATCACTGTGCTGCGCTTTCTTTTATGCTGCAAAATTAGTCTCACAACCTTTTGATCACACCTCACAGCCCCCTTTACATGACATATTATTTATTCAAAAATAATATAGCCCTTCCAATAAAGTTAACTTTGCTGGAATCAGGCCGAGTCACTCTCTGAAAAAGAGCACATTACCTCCCTTAATACTTACTGGAGTCGTTGAGATTCTTGGTGAGACCCCGACACCGGATTGGCACCGAGGAAGATGAGGTGTTGCGTTTGGCATTGGAGAGGGCATCTTGCGCTAAAGAGCAGAAAAAAGAGCAACAAATGTCAACAGGCAACTTTGTAAAAGCTCTGCAGTGTAAAGTGCCAAGGACACGAGCAGTGAAAACGGGTGTCGCGCTGTGCCCATTTTCGTGTTCACATGTTTGGTGGTGGGTACACTCAACCCAATTCTTTTAGCTAGACAAACTATGTTGCCTGAATAGGTACCCTTGCTTTGCCCTTCCCGGTATAGTCTAGTATTCCTAAATTTAAGGTAAGTATTAAAAAAATGGCAAACGAAAGCAATGCCGAAACCAACATTAGAATTTCCTCACACTTTGCGCTAACGTGACGTCGCAGACAGGCAGTCTTGCAGGACGTCCTGAAGATGGCATCTCAAACTCGGTTCCCACAAACTCGGACATTCCCCAGGGTACCTTTGGGCATTCCCCCAAATTTCCATGGCCGTCCCCGACCCAGAGTAAAAATTATCCGCACTATCACCCTTACAAACCTTTAGGTGTTCCACAATGCCTTCTGCACATGCACGCTTAGAGTTGATACTACCGCTCCACTAGCAGTGTGCACTAAGGAGAAAAGAAGAGCAGTGATCCGATTTCTCTGGTCGGAAGGTGTGCGAGGGGCTCAATTTCATCGGAGGTTTGACAATACAATACGGGGACAGCGCTCTACCACGTGGAAGTCTGTAAGAGTGGATAGAGATGCTTAAAAGTGGCCGGACAAGCGTGCATGAGGAGAGAGCAGGACGTCCATCGGTGCGGGAAACGGCGCGTAAATAGTTGGGCGACCAACCGAAAATCTTTTTTCCCTGGAAGGGAATACGCAAGCTTGTGGACCGCCGGACCAAGTGTGTCGAAAAATGGAAAAATGATATACTACTTGTTCAACCCATAAATTTGCAAAAAAAAAAATAAGGTGCAGATGATTTTTGACTTGCCCTAGTATTTGGCAGACACTGCCTAGTACGTATGTCCATTATGGCTCATGAGGTTTATAGACTTCTGTATTGCTTTACAGAATCTGTGCTGAGACTGGGAGGGGCACCTCGGCTACAGACCAAGGAGGATATCCGTTCCTTGAGATAGAGAGGTTTGACAACCCCTGGACTCTAAGAGACATACCATGTTGTTACTAGAGTCACTGAATGTTTCCACAGTAATGCATTCCATAGCGGCCATTGTGGCTGTTGTATTTTAGCTTTGATCAGCCATTTTGGACCTGAAACATATACGATGAAAGGGGTTTCAAGAATGCAAACCCCCGCCTCCCAAGCGGACGCGCCGCGAATTGCCACCGAAGTTAAGTCGTGCCCAGGTCGGGACTCGCTACCTGAAATCATTGGTGAGACATGGTTGTATAAAAACAATAATAATTGTGCCGCAAAACCTTGTAAACTAAAATTTTATGAAAACACCACGCTCCTGTCATTTTGTACTAATCTCCAATAAAAGTTCCAACAAAAAAACTTTTTTCGTTCGTTTTTATGCAAAAACATGCTTTCTATAAGTTCATGGTGACCGCAATAAAAAATAAAAGATTGAGCTGCCATCTTAGTTTTATCAAGCCTGGGAGTTTTGCTACTCTGGGAACGTTCAGTGACTCTATTTGTTACGTGACGCGAGCTGGCACTGGAGCGAGCTTCAACAACATTAATATGACACTGCCAAACTTCTAGTGATCAGTGGGGAGTAGGTTGAACCGCCCAAATGATGAACCTGTGCTTGGTGGTGTCATCACTTTTTCAGCGTTGCCAGTGGAAACTTTCACTTTGAAAAATAAGTAAAAACAGGACCACCAAATGCAGTTAGAGTATTGAAACTTCCAATCTTCGTGCCAACAACTGGTTTCTATATGGCCGCCCCGTCTAAACAAAGCGATCTGGGCCAGGCAGACCTAACAGTGTTTGCTCGCCAGGGGGAGCTCTTTTTTACCAACGAGATTACGGGCTAATTGATATAGAAAGTTCTAGTAAAAGACTAACAAGCTTATGCCACCTTCCGACCAGTCACAATTCACGAGACATTAAGAGCTCCCAGATATGCATTTTACACATGTTCCTCGCTTTTTATTTTCTCAGCTTTAAAATGGACAACATTGGCCAATCAGAAAGCTTGGGTGCCTCAATTCTCTATTTCGAGTGGGAGCTACAGAATGCAGCACTCTGGGAACTTTCAGTGGCTCTAGTGAGGCCCTGGGGACAGGAAACTAGTAACCGTAAATATCAATTCCGGCATAAAAAAATAAATAAAAACCATGGGTTCCCATGCTGGGTTCCTAGTAGTCAAGGGGTTCCCCAGAGCCCCTTTATGAGTTCTCTGGGCGCTCAAATTTCCTAGAAAAAAAGGCACATAATCGCCGACTGCGTGTCCTCTTTTGGTGACCATCTGTCGTCTTTCTTCTGTCCTGTCATTGTGCGCTGTACGTTGTAATCATCTGCTCCTTTAATGCTGGTTGGCTTTTGTCGGAGACCACTCGGGAAATGAAGTCGGGTAGGCAGTGTGGGAATAGGGCTAGTCTACACAAAACACTCTTTTCCCAAACACACACACAAAAAAAAAGAAAAAAAAAGAAGTGTCACATTTAGAAAGAAAAATTGTGAATGTTTCGATCAGTCCATATGCTTTCAGCAAGGACATCAACCAGACTGCCACGCACGATACAGCACCCACTTTCCTCCTCCCCCTTTCTTGTTTCCAGAGAGGGTTCGGGACGGATAACGCCAGCAAAGGCCTTGACTGAGTGCCCCAGCAGAAGGTGGGGCGTCTGGGTCCCGAGACTACGTCATGAGTAGGGTTCCGTGTTTTGGGGGTTTATTTATCCTCGAATTCAGGGGTGTTCGTTTGGGGTCCATATTCTTTCTCATAAATTAGGTGTTTTTCTATGTCAACTTTAGGTGCCGGACAAAATTTAGCATTTATCGAGACTTACGTCGAAGAAAATAAGACACGGGCACGAGATGCCCTTACCTCCAGAGGACATGCGCGTAACCCGGATACTTGAAAACGTCCCATTACCCGTAGAGAAGGAAACGAGACGAGCGGCGTAGCCCCCGAGAAACAAGCAGTCTTGTGGACAGGTCATTGGGGGCCATATTGCTGGCCAAAATAAAGCTGCGATTACAGATTTCTTTCCGTGAAGGGTGGGATTTTTCTATTCAAGGGCAGCTCTAATCTCGGTTTTTCGGTTTTTCCCGATTTTTATAAAACTGGCTCGGAGAGTGAATTTTCGGGGTTCACTGGTATTTACCAAAATTTGAGCAGTCCCGTGTTCATCCACAGTAGAGTCACAGCGATAGCTGCTACATGTCGTGGCGAAATGTCGCGGCGAAATCGTTGGGCATCGGTGTCGCATTCACGCACCGTGGAGCGTGTGAATAAAAGCCGTTCGGAACAAGATAGACATCTGACAATTTGTTTTCCGAACCATTCCGAACCCTTTTGTTCTTTCTTTGTTCCGGAGCGCATGAATGCGCGTTTCTCGGCACAAGCTCTTGGCATTGGCAGTACTATGACGGCATTTTGTCATCGGCTATTCCTCTGTTTTTTTCTAAAGAGCGCGTGCCTTAGGCATCGGTACTATAAATAGGTGCCTTAGACATCCGAGTGCCTTAGGCATCGGGTACGCTTTGTTTCTTTTTGTCCGGAGCGCATGAAGTGCATCTCCTGGCACGAGCTCTTGGCACTAACAGTGCTACAACGGCATTTTGTTATCAGCTATTTTTTTGTTTCCAGAGAGCACGATCAGCAGGCATTGGGTAGTACAAAACCCAAAGTAGAGAGCAAGTTATTAACAATGTGGCATAGCTCAGCGGTAACGTCTTCACTTCACATGCAGCGGACCCAGGTTCAATTCCTGTGCGCAGCAGGCAACTTTTTCCAGGATTTTTCAATGTCGGCAACGGATGCCCTACATCGCCAACTACAACGGACGTCATTTCGAGTGGTGGGAAGAACCCATAAGAGCTATTGCTGTAAAAATCGAAACCCTAGTCATGAGCATCTTCCAAAAATGCAAGCAGAGGGTTGCTTCCCTACCCCCTGCCTTCCTTCTTCCCCCATTCCCCATTTCCCCCCCCCCCCCCCAAACCTCTTGACACAAATTGTCCCAAAGTGAATCAGAAGTGGAGGAATAACATCAAATTGTGGCCGGAAAATGCCGTGCGTAACACAAGCTGTATCCATTGTGGACAGGCAGCATTTTTTTTAGCTACCCAAATTAGATACATATTCAGAATGCCTCGACTTTACACTTCCCAGCAAGCTGTTTATTGCCTCTAAAATCAAAATAGCTACTGAGGAAATGGCAAATGAATGTTATGCCAAAACCAACATTCAAATTCTCCCACGCTTTTCAGAGGGGCGACGTCACACGTTTTAAAACATGAAAGTTGAGCAGGCAGTCTAAGAAACGCAGCACTTTGCTCGTTCTGCCGGCGTAAGGTTCCCTGGCATTCATTTTACTCCATCAAACCTCTTGTAACCCGTCGAGAATATGCTGCACTGCCCCTATATTACAGCCCTTTTTGTGACATTTCCAGCATTGTAAGTAGAGCCTCTCCAGTCTTTCAGATGAAATTTGAAAATTCAATTACTTCACAAAAAACAATTACCGTAGGTATGTACCCCTGCAATAATGCCTCACGTGAAGCAGGTTTTACTAACTTCAGATGTGTATATTACCCTGTTGAACAATTTTGAGGAAAATCAGTGACGATCAAAATTTCACCGGAGCTTTCCTTTAAAGCACTCCAGCCTTTTTTTTCTTCATGGCAATCAATGTGCATCGAAATTGACCAACCACACCAAGCATCACTTGAAGGAAGCTGAAGCGGTTTTAAATATGAGAAAAACACCAGAGCCTGGTTAATTAGACCCTCAGCCATCACGAATATGGTATTCGTTTGGTCATTTTCTGCGCGGATTAACCTAAAAAGCGCCTTCAAAGTAGCGCCGAAGCAGCGCCGAAGCCACGCCTCTCCGAAGCAGAGGAAAAGGGGAGAGAGGAGGAAGCCCGTCAGCCGATGTCACAAAAGGTCCAGCTGGGGGACCCCGCCGCGGCTAGCCGCCGCTTTCCTCGTAAGCTGCTCTACTGACTCTTCGAGCCGTTGTCGTTCCGCCGCCACATAGCGCTTGCTTTTATCCGTTGACCGGTCATGCTATTGACTCAATCGCCTGACGTGTTGATTGCTCTCTTGTTTGTTCATGTATTTGCAGAATTCTCGTGGCTACCGAACCAACTGACTCGTGCTGTTGCATGATGCCATACTCACGTGTAGCCGCCAACTTTCACGAACAGCGGTCGTTGCAGTTGTTCTTCCCGCTTACCGTCTTTTCCACTCCGACCCCGAGATTTTAAAGGGGGGGGGGGGTTGAGCAAGTACATTGCTTTTTTTTCGAAATGTATTTCGGATGGCGCATATGAAAACTACGTATGTATGGGTTTGGGTCTGAAGAAGGCACGCCTGAACCCGACGCTCTGCCGACCATCTTTGAAGGTAAGAAGGCAATTCTGTTCATTATTAAAGTCACAAGCAAAAGGAAACGTAACTAGGTAAAAAAGTTTAGGTCAACTGTTCTAGAAAAAAAGCTATTGCGTAATTAGAATTGTGCCTCGATCATGTAGCCAAATAGCACGTTTCCACTGGCTCTCTTGTGTTAATCGCCTTATATTAGTGTGTTAGCGTTGGTTTCTTATATTGTTGAAGTGACCATATTTTTCCGAACCGACTCCGGTCCGGGAAATATGGTAAACAAAGAAAACAATCTTGGGTAGCTCAAGAATATTTCTCTTTGCTTTTAATCTACTCCGCTACCCAGTCATTTGAGAGAGGAGGGTTTGCTCTAATAAGTGGTCATGCAATTCATAATGCGACTTTCACGGTGAATAACAGTTTTAGCATAAACATTTTTTTGTCTTTTTACAGTTGTTGATAAATTGAAGTCACATGTTTTTTACATGTAAACATAAATTTTGTTAAATTTTCCTTCCACAGATTCATATTCTCTTCAGGAGAGATTTTCGAACTGCAAAGCATGTGACCTTCTGTTCTGAATTGACTTCTTTTTTTACAAGTTACGCAGTGTTTTCCATATAAAGTTTGTGTCATGCAATGGTTCATTGTGCCATAGAAACGCGATCGGACGATGATAATGCTTGGTTGTGGTCTAATGCAGTCAACAAATCTTGATATAAGTATGCGAATGTAGAGGCCCAGGAAGCTTTCACAAATTCAACATAAAATTAGGGGCTGCCGCGCACACATCTCCGCTTTCTAACGCTATAATGGCGTAATAGTTGGTGGCAAACAAACTAAGCGCAGCAGAGGGTACCGCTATCACAAGGATGGACCTTCTGCGCAGTTATTCGCATCATGCGCAAGGACATGGCGGTGGCAGAGCGGCGACCCTGTCTCATCACCCGTCTCATCTCAGGGGAGAGCTCTCCCGTCTTACTCCCGTCCGCCCGAAGCCGATTATACCTATCCCTTCAAACCACTTTAGCCTTGATGAACAATGCAGCCTGCACGCTTACGTGTCCAGCAGCTGGCATGCACGAGGGCCGAGTGTGTGCAGCATTCTTGTCCTCTGACGACCTTTTGGGGAGGGTCACGCTAATCCCGACTTGATGCATCCCGTCAATAGCACTCTGTTTATTGTCGACGTTTTACGTTACAATAAGTAGCAGTCAGTACGCTCCTGAAGGTATGAAGCCGGCCATGTCGCGTCCGCGCAAGCGGTTCTTCGTGATCTTCCTTTATTACTGCGGGGGACCATTTTTCTGCTTCGCCAAAGGCTGGAACGCGTACTCTGTCACGTGTCGAGGGTCGTCTGGACACATTCTCTTTCGGATCCACCGAAAGGTTTCGAAAATCAGAAGCCGAACCCGATTTACAAGAGCAGAAGGCTCGGCGCCCGGCTGCTTCCGCAGCGACGGAGCAAAACGAGAATCGAGATGGTCCTTTTATGACGTAGTGGCGTGTCACGCGCGGTTAGCCAATGGCGTGCCGCTGCGGCGATCAGCTTCTGATTTTTTGCTTTTCTTCGCTTGAGGATTATTTTGGGTCAAACGGTTGCGATATTTGGACTCAGCAGGCACAAACACGTCAAAATCAACCATTAACTCTTTTTTTAGAAAAGCTCTTCAGCTTCCCTTTAACTAGTAACCCAAATATTAGACAAAAATAAGTCCTTTTTCTCGAAGTTATTGAAGTTACAAATATGATACATACTCACTGGTCTTTTTTTTAAACTGAGAGTCTCTAGTGGCAACAATGAAAGAGTGATAGCAGCGGCAGGCAGGGGTTCACTGTCTGGACTGTAGAATTTGTTCCCAACTGATTACAAGCAGTTTAATGGTGAAGAATTACGCTTTGGATGCTCGCTCCAGGACCTGGCGTGGAAGCACGGAACGGCTGCTTGGCGTACCACATTGTTTTTTAGACTGCCCACTCGACCTCCAAGCATTCCTGCCGGCCGATGATGTCACGACACCGAAAAGTGCGGGTATATTTGAAGGTTGGTCTTAGCATCATCTTCATTTGCCTACTTTACAATAAACTATTCTGAATACTATGATACCAAATGGCATACCAAAAAGGGTAAAGGCCGGGGGTCGAGAAAACATGGTCAGTTGGGGTAGCTCACAAAGCCGCCAAAGCACCCCAGTGAGGTTGTTGTCACCAAACGGCCGTCCGTTTCCACAAAAGAGGACAGAGAGAGACCTTACACTTTTGGAGAAGCTCGGCCCGAAGTGCAGCAGACTTGGGTTTGCGCTTGAGAGCGAAGTGCTTCACGGGTTGCGGGAGCTGGCCCACCAGGGCAGTGAGGGCATGTTTGTTCAGGTACAGGCACTCGAGGGGCAGGATGTTCTTGTCGGCGTGCTTCTTCACTGCACCGGTTGCACATTTGTCGAGAGAAAAACAATCAAAAGTCAAAACTGGAACTGGGAAACCAGCACGGGCTTGGCGACGCAGGAATGTGCGGCAGCCACGGCGAATCGTTACGACTAAAGGCCGATTTGCAAGCTTGCATTGGCTTACGGCCGAGTTCTTGCGATCTCCTAAGTCGAGAGAAAACGCTGGCACACTGACACCGTCTAAGAGCTGGCCCCGGAACTGCATTTACCGGAACGAAGGTTTTGCAATATTTGCGAGACCAAATGTAGTAAGTACTGTATATGAGAGAGGGTCAATAATGCCAATGTCAAAGGTTTTTCGAGCCAATAAAGCAAAAATTGGCGCACGGAAAAAAGTGAGAAATGTACGGAAATCACGAGTGTTCCACGGCCACACTCTGTCCTATCGTCATAAGAGATTGCAAGAGGTTGTAAGGCATTAGGTCGTAAGTCGTCTCAAGCATGTGAACCAACCTTAAAGTGACCATAAAGACGATTTTGAACTTCTTTTTTCTTTAGAATAGGGTGTTTCCCATACCTGTAGGGACCTAGCACTGTGCTTAATCTTTTTATATGATTCTCCGAAGCCTATTATTTCACTGAAAATAAATCGACGAAACAGAAATTGATGTTTTGTCTTCCCGCCGTATGACCTCTCCTGATGAGGAGGCAACGCAGACGACGAACCGTCCGTTTTGGCAGAATTTAGCGGTCGTGAGTGCGGCTGGCGCTGTGAGTCGTAGCGGCGCTTTGTGGTTTGAGAGCGTTGAACCTCCTTGCAACTGCACAAACTTGCAAAAGCCGCCTGCTAAACTACTCTTTGAAAGGGTCGTAACGCATCACACGAAGCATGAATGACCAGGTGACTCGCGGTCGTGTGTCGACACAATGCGGTCAAACGTAACTGTGCGTAAAGACCTCATTTGCTGTCGACGATCGCTCCCGCTGTCTCATTACGAAAAACAATCATTGTTGCAAGTCACTATTACATACGAAGTGAGACAGAACACCATGATAGGCTTAACGAGGATGCCATTAGCTTTACTAACCTAAAAATATGACGCAAGTATGGCCCTGCTTGAGAAGGATCGGTGTAAAAGCGGCAGTGTCCCGGGCTCGAGCAGCGGCGTTTGCCGATGTCCTCATTTTAGCATATTCACTCATAACACTTCAGAACACCACAGGTACAGAAAGGTCTTGTTGGATGAAAGGCTGTATGGATGTGCAGGAAAGATTGTGGCATGCTAGACGAGGTCTGACGGAAGCTTTTTAACATGGGTACTGGAAACTGCAGCGCATCAGCCTGGAACAGTTCCTGGAGGTCCCTTCATGTGTAAAACTAAGAATCGAGTGACAAAAAAACAAAACAATGATGCAATATTTTAATTGTCTCACCAGAAAAAAAAAAAAAATTTGTTTCCACACTATATGTCTTTCAAGTCAATATGATAGATGCTCAACTATTTCAGTCCATGCTTCCCCAGACTGAAATTGTATTTTATTTCTATTGCAGTAAACCTCTCTGAAAAAATATATAATTCCCATTGTTATTGAATCTAAAGAAAAAGAATATCTTAACAACTCCCAAAACAAGGATGAGCTGACTTCTGTTCACTTCAACCAATCATCTGACAAGCTTGGTTTTTTTTTGAAGTCTGGGGTGTTGCTGTTCACTGATCCCAGCAAGATTATTACAGCATCTGTTAAATTAATTTGTGCGGCATGCAAGTGTATCTTTGGGCTACAACTTCATCGACATTACATGGACACACATGACATCTATATATCAATCAATAAACAAAACTTCCAAATCGTCTTTATTGCGTTCAACATTTTTTTTTTTTTAAGTAATAGTGTTTTGGGTTTTTCAGTGGTCGTAAACATTGCATTTTGTGAATTCTATTACTCTTAATTCTGACTATGTGCCTTAGATAGCTTAGAACTTCGAACATAGCTTGGCTTTTGTGTTGCTGCCGTTTGGGACCAAGAACCAATTCAAACCCCAAGTATCTTTTTAGCAGTTGGGGTTTTACACATATAGTTTCATTAAAAATTTTACCAAGCATACACAGCCTGTTGGTGTCCCTTTAAAGCCCAACACGCAAAAACAAATTCTTCCTGGCACAAGATCTCTCTTCATTTTCTTTTTCCGTTTCCACCTCCAATTTGTTTCTCACTTCTTGACGTCCTTCTTGCATGCTAAGCGTCTAAGCAGCTTATAACCCCCAAACCTGAACAACAGGGATTAGTCACGCTGGCAGAAAATGAGCACTGAAAGGGGCTGTTGCTATTGTTTGACTCAAACTCCTGGACCGCTGTTCTGCTGTTCGGGTTACTCTGTGACGGGCTCACGAGTTTCTTTTCAGGAAGAACCGTGTATTCATTTCATTCCTAAGCTGACAGTACAGTGGAAGGTCCTGTCTATTTTTAGCCACATGATTATCTTCCCGTCCATACACACGCACAGGGAGCAGGGTCAGGTGATGAAAGGGAGATGGTTGATTGGTCCGGCAAATACATAAGTCCCACAGCACTCTCAAATCAAGAATTAACAACGATTGTTGTTCTTTCTTTTTTTTATAGGGCCTACAGCATTGAGCTGCTGAGTGTGTATTATTTGTTTATTTTTTTTTTTCATTATGCGTCAAGCTAATGCACAGAGCACAGATATGTCACCAACAAATGACGACGACTCACGTATAGTGATGCAAAACTATTGATGGTACTATCGACACTATCTATAGTGGAAGCCAAATTTAACTATCAATAGTGAAAAAACTATCGATAGTGCTATAGATAGTCAACTACCGTAAAACTATCGATACTACTATTGAGAGTGTACGACCAATAGTAGACAATCGTAAAACTACCGATAGTCGGCGTGAAACTCGATAGCGTGCTATCAATAGTCGACTATTGTGAAATTGTCTATAGTAGTATATAAAGAAACTATCAATATTTAACTATCGTAATGCTATCGTTAGGTTTTTCTTAGGTGATGGACAAAGAACGTCCAGGAAATGTTGTGTAGCTCGAAGAAAAACGAAACTGCTATTAGAGACTTCCGCATAATTATCGAGGCACAATCTAAAGCCTATTGAAAAACAATAAAAAAACAGTAAATCCTCCTTGAAACTATTGAAAAGAAACTATTAAATCATCTTTTGTGTATTATTAAAACACTATGAAAAAAGATATCAACTTATAGGTTGTCCGTATTTTTGCTGTTTTACGTCACTTTCCGGGCTCAATCAGAAAACTGAATATCCCTGTTGCACCTGATAGGTAATTTCTATTTGAGTTGCATAAATTCGGAACCCTCCTTGAGTATAATGCTAGTGACGGTGATCGAATCCGCAGGTTGGGGACATGACTTTACCCAAACGAAAAGTTAAGTGTGGTGTTTTTCTCGAAACAAGGAGGTTACGAGAAAGAAAGGAAACAATATTAACCTGCTGACTTCTATCATAAGAAATTTTCTTTTTATCATTTAATATTGATCCAGCTAACGTTATGTTCCAAAACTTATTGTATTTGAAGAATGGAAAAACTAAAAGCGTTAGTAACTATGTTTTCTTGGTATAAGCTTTTTATCTGGTAATGTTTAATTCGAAGACTGCACAACAAAATATCTGTTATATTTACTGATTCATATATATTTATTTATAGATTATGTGATGGCTTTATTTATAGATTATGTGACTGCTTCTGTAATTTGAAGCCTTTTTATGCAACAGGTAAATATTTTCCCAGTCACCGTTAATAAAATTTGCCAAAATAGAACCAAACAAGTAGTGCTAACATATACAAACAAGAAGTGCTTAGGCATACAAGCTTAAGCACTTTCACCAAAACAGCTAATTCTCGATTTTATGGAATTCACTAAAATGGTCATCAGGAGAAAAAGAAATTATGATCCCCAGCAGAGTGCTTATTTTCACCTGTCAGTGGTGAAGGCTATAAAAAGGATTATGTGTCAATTGAATAATAAAGGAAACACAAACGTGAAACAAACTTGTGAAAATACTGACGCTAAATTTCTTCAGCTAGTGTTTTCCCTAGCTCCAAGACAAACAAAGAAATAATGAATACACTGAATAGTTTTACAAATGTGGGCATACTAAAGTGTGAAGCCTGATATTTGGACCCGACTAATATAAAAAACATATGTGCACAGGAAAACTAACAAACCGCCATTTCTGTTTTACCTCTATATTAATTGTACGAGAATGCAGCTCTATGTTTTGTTTTGTTCCCTTTCAATTTCATGTTTTTCCCAAAACCATGCATTGTCTGCCCGTACGAATCCGTCATCATTTCTATTTTGGATAGTGCTTAAATTTTCCTAGCACTCGATAGTATTCTGGAAGCTGACTTTCGATAGTATCATAGTTGACTAAAAGCCAACTATCAATAGTAGTATTGATTGCACTATCACTAGCACTATTGATAGTCAACCATCGATAATACTATAAATGGTACTATTGATAGTCAAGTATCGATAGTACTATTGATAACCGACCATCGATAGTCAACTATCAAAGTAGTATCAATATCCGACCATCGATAGTCAACTATCGATAGTAATATCGATAGTCCACTAATGGTAGTTTTCGACAGTATCGATAGTTTCCGAAAAACTATTAATAGTATCGATAGTCAATTTTGCAATTGTTTTGCATCACTCCTCCCGTGACATTGTAAGCCATTTTTTCATTTATTAAGGGGCTGTGTGAGGATACCGAGGTGCCTCGGAGAGGCACAGCAGAGCTTTCATGGTCATGGCACTTAGTGAATCATCTTCTTTTACCGCGGAAACTAAATTTTCTTGTAGAAGAGGGTCTTTTAGAAGAGGAAATGCTAAGCTGATGCCCCGCCACAGTCTCCTCCTCCGACAGGTGTATTGTTTTAGGCCATCGTCCTGAATTCTTTTCTTCAAGAAGAACATAAAATAGGGGCTCTGAGACATCAACGTTTATTGTACTGTAAACAACTTTATTTTTCCGGTTGTGTAATTTCGTGGATTTCGCTAAGTATTAATTTCGGAAATATTCAGTGGGCACAACATGTTATGATTGGAAGTGGTTCGCTATGTAGTGGTTGCGATAGAGTGATGTATTTGCATAATCAATTCTTCTCAATATTTTTAAATTGTTAAATTTGTCAGAACTAGTTATTTGGAAAAATCAGTCCATTTTTGTATTGGGTTCAGTTGCTGAAACGGTAAAGAACCAACTTTTTCCCCAATTAAAAAAAAAAAAAAAAAAACCAGAAATTTTTAGAATAGAAAACCTCGGACAGAAAAAAAAACCCTCATTGATGTTCCCTTGTCGGTAAAATGCTTTCTCGACAGTTGCTGATATGAATGAACCACGTAGGGAACCTTGTGGGGCAAGCAGATGCCAGCATGCGAGAATAGAGGTTTAGCTTTCTTCAGTTTTAGTCCCTGTTCAGCTCAATGCTGGCGGTGTGGTGAGAGCTACGTGCTGGCCGGACCATTCAACCGCTTCCTTTCATCACCTGACCACGCTCTCTGCGCGTAGGTATGGGCGGGGGAGTAACCACGTGGGGAAAGATAGGTGTGAGACTGGGCTGACGAGCACGTAGCATACACAGCACTGTCGGTACCTCAAGCCCGAGGGTCAAAGTGAAGGGCAGCGTCAAGAAGGGGGAAGTGAGTAAGAAAGAAGCTGCGGCTTCTGCATTTCTTTGTGAGATTACTAACTGGCCACTGGACTAATCTTTTCTAATCCTGAACGGCGATGTAAAAAGGAGGGTTCTTTCCTTCTTCGATCTTGTGAGGAAAACGACGAGGAGAATTACAGGAGAGTGGAGTGTAAGTTTCCTCCTTTCTGCTTGTTGGTCCGCCTTTAAATGAACAATAGTTTTATTTTGTTTGAAGCGCTTCCTTTCTAGAGAAGCGCATTAGCCAAAAACAAAATGTGGATGCTTACGTCCTAAGGTAGAAACCTTGCAAAGTGAGGCCGGCATGTTTCACACTGCCCTCACAGGGACCTTTGCAGTACACACAATCAAAAGATGACTAGGAAAAGGTTGACGCCCAACTGAGACTGTTTTATGGAGAGTTATTGCATCCAACTCTCCGTTAAAAATACTGTTTGCAAAATACACCCAACACCAAAGCTAGATATCTCGAGCATTAATTTATGCTGCTGCCGGTTGTTCACTTTGGTGGCGGTCACCAACAAAAAATTTGCAGCATGAAGAAAAAGTCGTAGCTCGGAACTGTAGTCAGTGGTCGCCGACAGGTTGAGAATAACAGGGAGGAGTTTTAGTTGTCCCGCCTCCAGCACGTGCTTCTTACCTTCGGTGATGCTTCAGCATCTCATGAGCCTCAAGCGTGCATGTACGTCCTTCACATTGTGGAAGGCAGCGAGCACGTGCTGTAGGCCTTACATTTGAAAGAGACATCCTGCCGTTCTCGCCTTTCAAGTGACCACAGCTTGCTGTTGCCTTTTTCTTTGTTCAGAAGACTCTTCCCCCTCAAAGCAATGCCTGGGACTACCACTGCCCCAATAGTGAAGAGGGTACACCTATTTAGTCTTCCAATAATTGAACAACTATGAGCACAGAGCCCCATGCGTCATTGTGACCTTACCAATGAATTACTCCCACCAATCAGCTCATAGCTGCCGCCTGCTCTCCACGGTCACAATCCATCACTGGGCGTCAGAGAAGAAACCATATCTTGAAGGTCAAATTTAATAATCGTCATCAACCACGCTGATGATGATTTTCTTTCCCATTTCGGCTAGTCGGCTTCTATGACATTACCTCACATTACCGTCTCTCCCACCGCCTTTACCCTCCTGCGACCCAAGCCCTCTCCCGGGAAGAGAGTGTTATGTGGCGCCAGCTGCAGACACACTCCTTCCCCAGCCCTCTCGTCCTCTCCCACATATACCCATCCCTCTACAATCCCACCTGCATTTTCAGCAGCGCCAGAGCTACTCTCTCCCATATATTATGGAAGTGTCCTTCTTTCCATCTCTCTTCCTTCCCCTCGGAGGAGCGGTGGGACGCTGCGCTACGCAGCTCAGACCCGACCACCCAATTACAGGTGGTCTGTCGGGCTGCCGAGGTCGCCGAGGCCCATGGGCTCCCGCCCACCAGGTGTGGCTGACTCTCGAAGGATTGTGGACATAACCGCCTCCACCTCTATAAATAAATAAAGTTATTTCCATCCATCCATTTGCCAAAGAGAGACAAGTCCCTTTTGTATGTATGGTCTACAGGTGATGAGGTGATCTAGTTAAGTGTTCATAAGAAAGACAGTTGGGGCACTTGATTTCGGTTCAATGGATTTGGTTCGCTCGTCTGCGGGTATCGGGAAAGGAGGTCAATCTCTATTCCTCATCCCAACTTAAGATCAGTCTTTAAAACATTTGTTATGTGAAGCATTAGATTATGTTATCAATGCAGAACCCAAAAAGATTTTTGGCAATAGAGTCACATATCTGTAGAGGAAAAACACACAAAGTCCACCCGACATTTGGGTCGTCTCACTACTCGCGACAATGCGCTAAAATCCTGCCTTACATACGTGCAGATTCGGAGTTTCAGAGGTCACAAAAATATTATTTCGTAAACTCTTTTTTTTTAATGAAGATCTGCACCAGATGGCTTATTTCTTAAAAAATATTTCGAATATGATTCGTCATTGCCCGTGACTGAGGAAAGGAAAAGTAAGCAAAGCCCCGAAGGGCCGGTTCTTGCCCTGCTATGTTCTTAAGAGAAAAATGACAATTTTTTTAAGTTGCAAATATCTTTCTTTTATTATTACCAAGATCTTATAAATCACATTTCCACACAAAAAAAAAAAAAAAAAACTAGGAATGACTGAGACGACTAGCCAGTGTTCCATTTAGCAGCCCCAGAAAAATACAGAACTGGTCACACGGCGCAAAAAATTAGGCCATCCCACGTGACGTAAGCAAGCAACCGCCGTTAAGACATCATCCAATCTGAACCAACCAGTCAAGACCAAATAAGCGGGTCTTGGTCGCAAGAGTTAGTGAGCTTCCCATGGGCATCGCTAACTCACCAAACTTTCTCAGGTCATTGCAGAGGTCCACGAAGACACCCGAGTTCTCCTCGATATTGAAGTTGAGCGTGCCGGTGCTTGGAAAAGAACGCAGCAGTTCGGCCAGCATGCTAACCCACTGGTCGCTGTCTGCCGAGGCCACCTCGAGTATCTCTTCCAGCTCGACCTTCCACTGCCACAACAGAAAGCACAGGGAGATGTCAGTCGATAGCAGAATACAATGCTTCAAGCCACATCACTTTCTTTACAGAAAGAAAAAAAAATGTATATACAGGGAGTGGCCATAAGGACTTGCACATTTGGCACACCTTGCAAAAATCAAATTCTAAACATACACTCCTGAAGTTGGGAAAGCAAATGTCATTTCAAAAAGGTTTTATACGTCTATTTCTTTTAGAGCTCAACTCGGAGGTGGTGAAATATTAAAATTTGATCAAAAACGGCGGTCGTGCATTTGCACTGTCCTATACCTGATGTCCGTCGTCTGCACACTGGTTAGCGAGCTTGCTCCCAGGTGGGCATCGTTCATATATTTCGTTACAATTATTACTTTTGCGATTATCCTGCTCGTCACCAGATTCTATGCCGTTCTTAGCAATTGTGCATTCAGCAAGCCACCCGGAAGTAAGCCCTCAAACCACTGTGCAGACGACGAACAGGCTGGTTAAAGAAGAAAAAAAAAAGTACTCATAAAGTTTATTACGAAAGGACTTTTGCGTGCCCAATTTTAGTATGTACGTTTGCAATTCAATATTTGCACAGCACGCCGAATGTGCTGGTCTTTACGACCTAAATGCTTGGTGGCTGGGATAGGCGGATTTAAACCGAGCGCCATAACGCGATTCAGCCGTCGAATACACACATATACACACACACGGCAATCGCCAGTCGTAGTCTTTTATATATATATATATATATATATATATAATTGCATTTGTGAAAATTAATCGTCTCAACGCTTTGAAGAAATTAGTGTTACAGTGGGTATGCACAAAACAGCAAGCGGAGACGGGAGCTCACTATCTCGCTTGTCAGGATCGCACAGCGCCCGTACGCTGCGCGCTCAACAAAATCACATACGCGAAGATGACAACAGCTGGCGATTTCTTTCGACTTTAGCAGCGAAAACAACAGTTTGTGATGCGCATTAGGCAACCGCTGATCCCCAGAAAACACAAGCTGGAAAATAAAGAGCAAGCTGCAGAAATTACAGGCGCAAGCATCGCTGCGGTCGCCGCGGTGTAGGGCCGTCAGGGCCGTGTGCAAGATGCAACAGTCGGCTGAGCTGCCCGCAAGCTTGTAATGTGATCGTACACAAGACACAGCTGGTATGTTTACAAGCCGCAAATGGATAACCGTGTCACCAAAATTGGCTTTATAGCCGAAAGCGTCGCTGCCGGAGCGCTAGGGCGCCGTTGCGCGACGGCACGAGCGGGGAATGCGCCGCGGAGTCCGAGATCACGGAACGATAAATCCAGCTTACCTCTTCGACATTGCGCCGCGGAATGTGCAAAAAGGACAGGAGCAATTTTAGCTTAACCTGCGACTGTAGGTCGATGAAACACTCTCGTATGTTTTTCAGGACGTCTTGGTTCAACTGGGAGCATATGGAATAGCCGGACCATAAGTCGTTACTTGTCCCGAGCTTATTATGTAGCCACAGAGATGTGTCGCTGTCGCGCACGTGCGCCATCTTGGATCGAACAGATTTTCAGCCGCCATGTTGAGAACGACATAGCCTCAAACCAGGCTTTCGGGGCTTCGTTGGCTTCGTGGCGAAGCTTTGCCTCACTGCCGTAGCATTTGGTTCGGCGCTCAGATCGCTTCCGATGTTTACCGATGCTATGCTACTGATATGTGGCAACTATTTTGCTCCAAGTAAAGGTTTCGGTTTTGTTTCTTGCGTGCGTATCGTATTTGCGGACGAGCGCTCGGTAATACGGGGGTTTCCGAGAAAGGAAAACCGTGTTTTTCGGCACGGGTAAATCAACGATGCATCGCAGATAGCTCAAACTCTTTGAGAATGTGCCGCTAGCGGTTGGGATAGAACGCCAAAGTTTGAGAACATGACGTATCCTAGATCAAAAGATACTTGAGAAAAAATAAAATTTTCTTAGGAGCCGACGTCCACCAATGCCTAATACCGTGAAAATGAAAAATGACACTGTGCGCGCCTGTAGCATATATTTCAGTTTAAAAATTTTGTCCGCAAGAAAAAGGATTATGCTTTCTCGCTATTTTTTTATATTTTTTTTTGTTTATTAGCTGTTACAGACGCCCGAATTGTCATTTATTGTTTTGACCATATTAGGCTTCGGTGGACGTCGGCTTATAAAGAAATTTCGTTCTTCTCAATTATCTTTCGATGCAGGTAGCGTGGTGTACTCAAACTTTCCCGTTTTATTCCAACCGCTAGTTTCACATTCTCATGGGGTTCGAGCTTTCTGCAATGAATAGTTTATATACCCCGGGCCGAAAAACACGGCTATCTTTTCTAGGGAACTCCCTGTAATTAATAAATGTGTTGAGGCATGGGCGTACCAACCCGGGTGGGGGGGGGGGGCAAGGGGGCGCTTATTTCCCCCCCCTGTTCTCAGAGTGGGGAGCAAAGCATGTGTTTGCTCCTACCCCCCCCCCCCCCGAAACAGCCACCACTGGGCAGGGCAAACACTGGCCGGCGGCGCCCAAGGGATACCAAGGGCACTGCCCCCGGCCCTGGGGGAGGGCGGGGGGGGGTCTGGTCTCGCCCCCCCCCCCAACTCAAAAACAAGTTGGTACGCCACTGTGTTGAGGGTATGCCTAGTGTGAGCCGGTTCACCGCTGACACCACCTGCCGGCATCTTTTGTCCTAATCACAAAGCTTAGCCACTAGCAAGGGCTTGTTGCAAGCAAGTTGCAAGGGACCTCGCGGCTCAAGCCAGTCTTCCTGTGCTCGCCCGGTGCCTTCGGTCAGCTTGAGTCAACCTTATTGAAGCACTCAGTTGGAAATTAAAGGGCCACTGAAAAGAAAAAAAGCTTTTTTAGACAGTCTGGTTGGGACTGTTTAAACAGTCTGGATGGGGTCAAAAAAAATTTTACGCGAAAAATAAATTTTTTTATAGACCCCTTTCAAAAGTGTGACAACTCTGTGCGCCTCGGGCAACAGTGTGCGCGCTCTCCATGGCGAAGGAAAGTTTTTCTTCGGCCCGCTGGCTCTGCGTGAAAAAGTGGCATGGCAAACGAAGTAACGCGGCTGTTTCCCGCCGCCGGCTGGGAAAATAACCTTGCGAGCTAGCTTGATAGGTATATGAAACCTGAAAACAAAGATGGTGAGATGATATGACAAATCATGATGTGTCTGCAAATCCTCACTAAACTTGCATAAAAAGATGCCGTCAATGGGAATTTAATGCGGTGCTGTCCCAATTTTGCATGGAAGAATAAAGTAACATGGTGTTAGTGGATGCCTCAATAACATAAAAGAAGATTTAAAAAAAACGCGCCTGCAAAATAAAGATTTTCTTTTTTTTTATTGCGCGCGCGCATTAATTTTTTATGTGTAGAAAATGTTTTCAGGACTGGTACGGGAATTCGAGTGCTCGTTTAGCCTCGCCAATGGCATCTGTCTACCGAGCAACACCAAAAAAATGTGCGATCGTGCAAAATCGTGAGGCCGGCTGAAGGCAACGGAACCGTCGGGTAAAACCGACGCTCGTTTATCCGCGTCAAACGTGTACCTGGCTAACAGCAATAGTAACGAAAACGCAAACCAGTATAATGCAGAACCAATATATTATCGTCATTAAGCAAATGCACGTGAATTCGTGAGATTAGCCAAACGGTAGCGGCAGCGGACGGTCCGATAGGTATATATATGTACTCCCGTCCGAATTTGTCAGTGTATCCATATTGCGTGCAGACCGGGACACAGCACTGTGTTGGCATCTTCACTGATACTCTGGAGCGCGTAAACTGTCCTTAAAACAACCCATGAAGCGCCTAAAGCTCGGTTGGCGCACAGCGAGGTTGCGACCTGCTTTCCTTCACCATGTCACGCAGCTGCTGACCGCCTCGCTGTTACCATGGTTACCATGCCGAGACACACTGTTGCCGGGTTTTCTGCAAGGGGTCTATTGACGGCGAGAGATTTATTTGAAATTCTGCAGGCGAAGTCCATGACGTCACTGGTCATTCCGGAATGACCATCTCGGTCGTGAAGGCGAAGCCGCTCCACCTCGCCTCCACGCGCCTGAAATGCCGAGAGAGAAAACAAGTGGAAAGGAGGTGACCACCGATTAAATCGCCTCTAGCGCCTTCAATATTGCTCTAGAAAAAAATTTTTTTTTCGCGTAAACATTTTTTTTTGACACGCGTGTCCCAATTAGATTGTTAAAAAAATATTTATTTCTTTTCAGGGGCCCTATAAAACCCGGGCCACTAGCGCCCACCGAAACCAAAGTAAATACGATAACCACGCCGCCCTTTATGGCCGATTCGCACGACGACTGATCCGCGGACGGATTGATCACGTGACGACATGTCCGCGGTTCGTCCTAGAGCACTAAATCTAGAACGCCATTTCTCGTCGACTAGAACGACTTTCGACTTTCTCGGCGAATCTAGAACAACTTTCTCGGTGAAAGCCCGGAGTTTCCAAACTCCCATTACAAATGTATGGGGAAAGTGAAAAAAATCGTTTTAGAGCGCTGCTCTATGAAGTCGTGGCACAAGCACCACACCTTTCATATGACTGGCCATAATATGGCAACCAAGTCTGTCTGCACCTTGTACAGAGGATTATTGCAACGTGACATTGTGCTCCGATTGAAGGATTGCACGGGATTAGTGGTCGGCTGGGGCGCTACCGTGCTGCAGCGAGTAAACTCAGGCTCAACTCCATGGAACGAATTATGCGACGAATAAAGCCTGGTTCAGACAGTTGCGTTTGACTGCGTTTGACTGCGTTGCGGCAGCGAGAAACCAGGATATCCCTGCTGCTTATATCGCGTGCCAAGATGATTCCTTGAATTGGATTCCACGCTTCATACGAAGAACATATGTGCCGGTGACTCGCTTTCGGTTCTCGACGCACCGCAGTCAAACGCACTCAAACGCAAGTGTCTGAACCGGCCTTAACTGGCGAACGCCGCCCAGAATGCACGCTCGCTTTGCGCGCGACATAGCAGCCACTGTGTTGATTCCACGCGCCGTGCAAAAGCCGCCGGGCAAAATTCGTCGGTTATTCGCAGCATATTTGTCCCATGGAGTTCAGCCTTGCCCGTTTTGTCGGCGTCGGCGTAACCACACGGGTCGCATTATGGGACGTTTCCGCGCTAAAGTTTGCTGGTTTAGAGAGGAAATGTTTTTGTTAAATTTAGCGGGGAAATTTTTCCACTAAATATAGCGGGAAATTTTCCCGCTGAAGTTAGCGGGGAAATTTTCCTGCTAAGTTTAGCGGGAAAATTTTTCCACTAAATTTAGCGGTGAAAATGACGTCACGACTTCGTGTCATGTCACCCATGAACAAATTCAGTAGCAGGAGGAGAGGAGGAAAGGAAGAGGAGAGGAGAGGTAGAGGGGATGACGAGAGGAGGAGAAGGAGGGGCATACCCTTTCCTCTGTACCCTATCCTCCTTCTCCTCAAGAGCTGCGCTCTAGTTTCGCATTACAGAGATTTGTAAAAGTTTTTCATTTTTTTCTTCAATATTTTGGGGATTTACGGAACGACGGCAGTTCGACATAATAAAGGAACATTTTACAATAATTTGCGCTAAGTTGTGTGCCACGTAAAAACGTTATTACTATTTTTTTAATTGCCTGAGCGGCATTACGCAGCAGACGATGCGGCGACGTCACACCGTTCGAGTGACCCTCTCCGGCCTACTCAAAAAGTTCATCTCCGCTGAGTAAAAAAATCATCTGATTCAAAAGCCATTGCATTGAAAATTGCCTTCTCAAAATGTTCGCACGAATACAATATTATGAAAACTTTGATGAAGTGTTTAACGCTTTACCAACTTGACAACAGACTAGATCCGGAAAGTGTGAACTCCGCGTTTATTTTTTAATCAGCCGCGTTGCATCGATCTGCATGTGTTCTCCCATAGGGCGGGCGCCTCCTGGAACCTTAAGTACCACGTGACTCTCGCCGAGCTACTCTGTCGGCCATGTTGTCAGCCCCGTATGGAAATCTTATATCTGGGCCATATCTGGCCATATCAAACATTATATGATTATATACAGCCTATATACAGACTTATCTGGCGTATATATAGACTGATATGGCGTATATACAGACTTATCTGGCCTATATACAGACTTATCTGGCGTATATACAGACTTATCTGGCGTATATACAGCCTGATATGGCGTATATACAGACTTATCTGGCGTATACACAGCCTTATTTGGCATATATACAGCTTTATCTGGCGGCCGGTTTTCAATATTTTTAAAAAGTTAAAAAAAAGTTAAAGATTTCCTTTTTTAGCAAAATGTGAATGACTCATTGTTCGCAAGCTAAATATTAGAACAAATAATCCCAAACTTCAGCTTTGGAAAGCTTAAGTTTGAGATTATTTGTGCTAATTTTCACGAGGATTTCAATGTAGAATTAATTATTTTGAAGTGTTAACATTACGCCGGAATAGACAATTTGCTAGATCCCCCAAGCACCTCGGCCCGTACTCGAGGAATCATGGGAACGGTGTTTCTTCAGCTGCCTAGTGATCGGAAATTTCGACCAATTCAATGGTTACACAGTTTTGAGTGTAATTCGGAGTCACACTGAACAGGTGTCGTATTGAAACCAAGTATCTGTCATATCCCTTTTAACATTTTTCGCCAATGTCAGTACTGTGCATTCTGTTCAACCTTCAACCTGGATGAGCTGCAGACATATCTCTTACATTATTATCATTCTCGCACAACTTCAAAGACGCTGATATTAACTTAGAAACGCTAAAAATGCTAGAAACAGCTCTGCTGAATCCGAGCTAAATCCGGTTTTGGTTGTTGTGATTTCTCGGCTTTTATGTAATTCCTGCTAAAACAACAATCACGAGAATGATAATATTGTAAGAGATTTCGGACCCTCAGCCTGGTTGAAGGTTGGACAGAATGCACAGTATCATAAACGCTGCCATTGACGAGAAATTTTAGAAGTGATACGACAGGTCCGGGGACGCTTGTTCAGGGTGACTACGAATTATACTCGAAACTGTGTAACCATGGAATTGGTCAAAACTAGCAATCACTAGAGAGCTGATCACCGTTCCTATAATTTCTCGAGTGCGGGCCGGGGCACTTGGGAGAATTGTAGACAATAAAAATACCTAAAGTGCTAATTTCCAGGCTTGTGTCATTTTGATATGTCTGGCCAGATCTGGAAATTCCTTACTTAGCCAGATCTGGGATTTCCATATACCTAGCCAAGGATATCAGGCTATATCTGGCATTATGAGGCTATATCTGGCAGATATACCATATGAGGTTATATGTGGCCAATTTTTGATATGGCCATATCTGAAATCTTCAGATCTGGCCAGATATAAATTTTTGATCCGCGTGTTTTGCGCAAAACACGCGGATCAAAGGTTTGCGTTACTCTGCTCCGTAGGAGCTAAAGGTCTTGCTCGGTGAAAGCCTGATTGGACGTGCAAGAATTATCGCGGCGTGCTAGACGAGTTTCGACGGGAGCATCTTGAGACGGACCCGGAGGAGTACCGGAACCTGCGTCGCGTCAGTCGGACAAAGTTTCTGCAGTTTCTTTCACTCGTGGAACGAAGAATCGCGCGACAAAATGAACCATCGAACACACAAAATACAACGATGCGCAATTTTTGCTTTAATCGTCAAGAAGAAAAAAACACACACAAGAAAACATTGTATTATTGCCAGACTAAATGCTTTTTAAGTCAATCCCCCGCGAACAACCCCGAGTGAAAATTAAGGCACTCGACTTTGTCAGTCCGCTCGTCTGCGGATGAGGCGCGGATCGCAGGAATCGGTGACGTAACGGTCACGTGGTACACGGTCCGCGGACGAAAATCGCGATTCGGTCCGTCTGTGAATCGGCTGGTATCCACACGAAGGAGGACTCCGCGGGCGGATGTCATGACGTCAACGACCCGGGAAACCCCGTCCCCGGCTCCGCCGCGTGCACCTGCAGAGCTTTCGTGCTGATGGAACGAAGCCTCCCGCGCCTCCGCCGCGGAGGAGAACGCGCCGCGAGGCGTCAAAAGGGATGACGTATGTCTCACGTGATGCACGCTCCCCGGAGGAAAGTGGCGGATTTCTCCTTCGTGTGGATACCAGCGACGAGTCAAAACATGAATGGTGATTCAATAGCTACTGCGAAATAGCGCTCCGATTGCGCCACAGGCCTTCGCATGACTTTAGCTGAACCTAGTAGGTATTTAGGTAGCACAACTTCATGGAGCGCAGTGCATACAGGGGCTAGGCTCATCGGCTCGCCTAGCTATACAGCACAAGGGCTCGACAGTAGGAAGAGAATATGGGATGGGCATTTATGGGAAGTAAATATAAGGTTGCGTTACAATTGGGCGCGCCTCTTGCGAAGTTTGTCTTGAAGGTGGCGAACAACTTGTTCTGTCCTGTCTATTAAGGGGTATCCACACGAAGGAGAACTCCGCGGACGGATGTCGTGACGTCAACAACCCGGGAAACTCCGTCCCCGGCTCCGCCGCGTGCACCTGCGGAGCTTTTGTGCAGACAGCACGAAGCCTCCGCGCCTCCGCCACGGAGGAGAACGGCGCCGCGAGGCGTCAAAAAGGGATGACGTATGTCTCACGTGATGCGCCCTCCGCGGAGGAAAGTGGCGGATTTCTCCTTCGTGTGGATACCCCGGAGCAGCTGGATGCGCAGCTCATCTGACTGTAGAAGGGACGTCCAGTGAGGGACGATGTCTTCTCCTCGGTCATCGAGGTCCCTTTGGAGTTCCTGTGGGGGTTGAAACTTCGGGCATGACCAAAACATATGTCCGATCGTGACATCCGGGGGTGGGTCTTCGGAACCACAGCATCTCGCACAGGATCCATCGAAGAGCAGGGGGTGATCTCTATGGATGAATCGTGCGGTCTGGATGGCGAGTGTCTGAAGTTGCCTCCATCGCCTGGCTTGCTGGTGGTTGAGCTCCGGGTGTAGCGGCGGGAAAACATGTCTCCTCTCCCTCTCAACTCGTGTGGCATCGCAGAAACGCGTGGGGGCTTCTTTCGTGGCCGGTGCCGCATAGCTGTGTTCCCCGAGTGCGAGTTCTTTGCCCCCCTCCTCCTCACAGTCCCGGCTTGTAGCTACTCGGGATGCGAGAGAGTGGGCAGCTTCGTTGCCCTCGTGGCCCGCGTGTGCGGGGACCCAGATCAAGTGGTACCGGCTGTTCTTGTCCCTGGGGGCGCTGAAGCTCCGAAGGATCTAGCGCGCAGGAGAGCCTATCCTCCCGTACAGGAAGCTGGTTGCAGCTGTCTTGGAGTCTGTAGTGACGGTGCCTCTACTGCCTGTTCTACTGGAGGCAAGGAGCCCTATGGTAATGGCCGCCTCTTCTGCTTCGTGGATGTCGCATGCCTTGATCGTCGCTGTGTACGATCCGCTGATGTTGTGTATGGTTGCGACGTAACTCTTGGAGCGGTCCGGTTATGGACTGGCGTCCACGTGGAAAGCCCGCGGGTCGTCCTCCTGTGGTCTCTGCAGAGATCGGGCCCTAGCCTCTCGTCTCTGCTTCTGGTGCGTGGTAGACATGTTCCTTGGTAGGGGTCTGACCACCACGGCGCGTCTCCAGTCTGGCTGCATGTCCCACTTGGGTGGGGGTACCACCTTATAATCGATGCCGGCTCTGTGTAGAGTACGACGACCCGTTGGTGTGCGCGAGAGGCGGGAGATCTGTGCCGCTCTCTGCGCATCGCACAACTCTTGAAAGGTATTGCGGATTCCCAACTGGTCGAACCTCCGCGGTTGGCGTGTGGTTGGAAGCCCCAGCGCCACTTTGTACGACTTGCGAATGATGCGGCATCTATCTGCTTCCGTGCCGTCTTGGAGAAGTGCATGTATGGGGCCGCGTACGTGACGCGACTGAGTACGAAAGCCTGCACCAGTCGACAGGTGTCTTGCTCTCCGAGGCCATATTGCGGGCCTCGGAGCTAGACGCACGAGCTCATAGCGTTGGCAGCTGCCCTGAATGCTCGAGAGCGTGTGCCGCCGACATGTGCCCTAGAGCAAGGAGCTCGCGCTTGTAGCCTTTCCTGCGGTACATCATAAGATGAAATAGAGTATAGAAGGTGCTGTGTGAGGGACTGTCCCGGTATTTCAGCAACTGAAGAAGAGATCACACTGCATGCATATTTGAGAGACATACAAGAGATGGACCGGTGGCTGACCGCGGTTCCCGCAGGACAGCTATTAGAATCCGTGGGCAGGTGATGGAAATGCTCGATGCACTTTAGCGATGAAGTCTCCTGCCCATCTTCCTGCAGCAGCGGCACTCGAGAGTCTTGAATTCGGGCATCACGACGCATCGGCCGCATGTGCACCTAGTAAACAAGTTCTGCTCATGTTTTAGACAAAACACGTACGTTATGCTCGACGTTTACTTGTACTTGGTACACTCACCAATTCGTATTCTTTAGACGGCAGGCATCTTCAGCCTGGAGAGTATCCGATGATTCAACGACCTCGGTGTCTGAACCTTCAGCAATGCGATCGGGCGTGTCGTATGCAAGCAATCCTAATTTCTGCGAGCGTTCTAAAACATTTTTTCTTCAAAACTTGATAGCTTGTTTTGCGCCCAGTATTCGCGACTCTAGCGAAATCGACGCCACGTAGCGGCAACGCCGAGAAGCTCAGAGAGGAGGTCGTTTCGACTCTGTCGTCTGCTATCGCTGCTTGCTTCTCGTATAGGCAGCATAGAAACAAACATCGTTCCCAGTAATTATTGTTATGTTTCAGGCGTGTCATTCCTACGCACTGATTAGAAGAATGTTTCTACCGTCGAAAAATCGCTTTGCTTTTATATGTAACACCGATTTTACGCTGCAGTGCAAGACATTTATGATGGTCCGCGTTTTGAACGACGAAAACGACCTCCTTTCGTCCGCCATTTTGCCTGACCAGCGCGCCCCCTATAGTTCGCTGGAGTCGCGAATAGCTCTGTATCATCGGACTGACGGCATGCACTCGTACACTGACTTGTACTCACAACGCTTTCATCATTGACCTCCATCACGTCGATCCACTAACTCTTCGTCCTCAAATTTTACAGCACCCAAACTAACCAACGGTGCAGCGATAAAGAGCTAGTTGAACTGAAACTTCGTTTTCTACGATCGCTCGTACAAAAAGCAGAATAAAAAAAAGTAAAAGAAAAGTCTTAGGCACGGTCACGGAGAGCAAGAGGAGTGAGACTCATGTGACTTCCGGCGAACCCACTTTTAGTGACGTAGGTAGATGCCTCCTTCTGACCGCCCCGACACCTTGCGGTACACTGTTACGTCACAGAGCACTGGCGGGAACTTCGAATTGGGCCTCGTATTTCTATTTTTTATAAAAAAATAACTGCGCAACTCTATAGTGAAACAATTGTTTTTGTAATGTCCTGATTTGCCATTTCAACGCCTAGCATGAAAAAAAAATGTTTTTTGCCGTGTCAGAGGCTTTTTAAGGTGCGGGACCTGTTTTATCCGTCTTGATAGTGGGGCTATTGCCAGATTGAACAGAAATGGTGAGCTGACCGCTCCTTGTGGAGTGCCCCTGCCAAGGCACGTTGGGAAGGTATCAGATGCATAATCCTCGAGCCTAATCTCTGCCGTCCTTCCCGTTAGGAATGCTTCCACGTACGTGTAGTCACGCCCACCTAGATTTAGGCGCGAGATCTGATCGAGGATCGACTCGTGGGAGACTCTATCGAAGGTCTTGCGTAGGTCAAGCGCCGCCAAGGCCTTCCACGGTCGTTGGTTGGAGAAAAAGTCCGTCGGCAGCTGGAGGAAGACGTCTTGCGCAGACAAGTGCTGTCTAAATCAGTACAGGTAGTGGGGGAGAAGACGGTGTTCTTCCACGTAATCTTGCAGCCTGCGTTGCACTGTTCGCTTCAGGAGCTTCCCTACGCATGAGGTCAGGGAGATGGGCCTCAAGTTAGCAATGTTCAGCGGCTTCCCCGGTTTGGAGATGGAACATACCATCGCGTGTTCCTGCAGCTAGGCGAAAGCTGTCCGGTGTCCCATACCTCGTTGAAGTAATCTGTGAGGGCCGTAATCGATCCCTCATCTAGATTGCGTAGCGTCTTGTTGCTTACCCTGTCCGCACCGGGTACCGACTGGGGTCGCAGGTCATGCCAGACGGCCCTCACTTCGGCCTCTTCGATTGGACGGTCGATCGTCGGGTTGGGGTCCCCCTCGTATCGTTGACTAGGTGAGACCTGGAGTGGCGGTGCATCAAGGTACCGTTCTCGGAGTTCGCTGCATATCGAGGCTTCATCTCCCGAGAGTTCTCTGAGGAGTCTGATCAGCGCCTTGTTGTGTTCCTGCTTAGACTAGTCTGAGTTCAACAAGTGCCGAAACAACAACCATGGACTGCGGGTGTGAAGTTGGCCCTTGAGTCCATCGCAAATCTGTGTCCACTGTTGTTCTGTCAAGTACGCCGCGTGTTGCTCTATATCTCAGAACAGGAGGGCCAGGCGCCGCCTCATGCTTCCTGTTGCTCTTGCCGGTCGTCTTCCATCTTCTGTGGAGGGATGCGTATGCTTCCAACATGTTGGCAAGCTTCGTGTCGACGCTCTTGGCCTGGGTGGGATTGGTGACCTCGCGCGTGACGGCCCTTTGGCCGTCGTTGAGCTGTTTTGTCCACTCTTCTAGCGAGTCGATGGGGCCCCTGTCCCTCCTTCGGTCGCGGAACTTATCCCAGTCCGTCTGGAGGCAGATGGTGACTCCTCTCGGTGCTTACGTGAAGCCGTGCAGTTCCCGGAGTGGCCACTGCGGTTCTCGAGTACGGATCGGAGCCACTTTTCCAAAGCAGGCTCTATGGCAGTTTCCCAACTGAGTAGTTCTAGTAACGTTGACTTGAGCGAAGCAGCAACCTACGACAACAGCATTGTGCCTGTCATCTCGGGCGAACACTGGTTTTCTTTTAGTCAAGCACAACTAGTGTTCCAGCCACCCAAGCCTACCGAAATTCGCCATATCCCAACAGAAACATGTGGGCAGTGTCATAAACACTGATCTCTACTATAGGGGGCTGGATGGCGCTTAGCTAATCTCCGAGCCTGGCTCAAGTGAAGCCACTGGAAGTACGATGCTTGTCCCGGAAATCGGGCGCGCGCTGGGCTTCCTAGTGCATTCAGTCGATATTTTGGTCAATGTTTTTTTGTGTCTTTGATTGGGTTTTAATATTCCTGTTCTGGATTAAATACTGAAAATAAGGCATTTGAACGTGGGACATACGCACACTTGAAAAACTAGAATCTCGAAATTTTCACACCGAATGGCTTCCCAAGAAACTTCTCGGGTCCGCATGTACTGGTACTACGCAATAAGGAGGCTCTCTTAGGATGACAAGAAAGAACCCGTCGTCTGGAACGTTGTTCAAACCGGCACTCGGAAGAGTTGAAAAGCCTGTCACGTGCTCACTTCCGGGACAAGCCGCTTACTTCAGGTTGCTTCATATTTGTCTGCTCAATGCGCCATCCAGCCCCCTATATAGAGATCAGTAGTCATGAACGATAGCTACTTCGTATGTCGAATGCTGTGATACTCCAAGAGTCAGCTTTTCATCACTGTTCCGGCACAACATAGCCCAGCAGGACTGCAGCAGCTGCCACTACACGGCCCTGATCAACCCCTGTAGGCTGCATTGTCACGCCAAGCAGAGACATCCAGCATCTGCAACGTACAAACAAAGCACGCAGCATTCCCAATGTTGAGGTCTGCATCACTCCAGACCTACCTCCAGCACAGTTTGGAAATCACATGTCCGAGCCACAGCAGCTGGAACTCGCAGCTCTCTTGTCCAGACGTGCTCATGCGGTTGTCCACGGACACGATGCCATCGGTTTGTAAGAAGGAGTGGAGCATGCCATTGACCTGCTTTTAGGCGCAGTACCCTAGCTATTACCGGTGTCCCTACCTCTACGCCGCTGATAAACGCTGTTTTCTTGAAGAGCAGGCAAAGTCACTTTTTCGTCAAGGCATCATTCTCCCAACCACAGGACCATGGGCCTTCCCTCTAGTGGTTGTAACAAGAGGTACAAATAAACGTATCTGCTTCAATTATGTGATTTTCTACAAGATGACTGTCAGTGTCATACAGCCTCTTCCTCATGATGACGATATCATGGACGATATCGCAAGCGCTTCGTTATTCACTTGCCAGGACCTGAAGTTCGCATATTGGAAGGTTCGTGTTCGCTCAGGAGACCATGAGAAGACAGCTTTTGTTACTCACCATGGAACTTTCGTGTGAACCCGCATGCCTTTTCGGTTGAAAAATACGCCGTCAACCTTTCAACGTCCCATGCAATCCATATTGTCCAAGTTGACACCACACTGCAAACAGTATGATGTGCGAGAGTGTACTGGGACGACACGTTGATCTTTGCCGCAACTTGTGATGAGTTCCTGAAGCTGCTGGACGACGTCCTTAGTCTTCTCCACGCCAGCAGATTCAAAGTATCACTGGAAAAATGCAGGTTTGCCCTACAAGCCATCAAGTTTCTTGGCTTTCTCTTGAGCAAGAATGAAAAGCAGCCAGACCCTGCCAAAGTTGATGCAATCCTGCGCATCCCCCGCCCTACATATAGTAAAGCAGTTTTGTCCTAGCTCCAGAAGGCAAACTTTACCGTCGCCTTGTCGAGGATTTCTCGAAACTTGCAGCACCACTACAAAGTATCATTCGGTCCCAAGAGTTCACATGGAACACCACTTGTGATGAAGCTTTTGATTTAATCTGCAAGGCACAGACAGAAGAGCCCCTACTAGGTCACTCTGATCCAGAAGCCCCAAACCAGAGTGACAGCAGATGCATTGGGAACAGCAGTAGGTGCCGTATTTTCCAAGAAGCAGCAAGGCAAGGAAACTGTAATTAGGGTGCCAGTCAACCACTCACTGCTGACGAAAAGAAGTTCCACAGCAACGTGTGGGAGTGCATAGGTGTACACTGGGCAGTCACTATTAAGTTCCGCCACTACTTGCTTGGGAAGAAATTCTTCCTACTCACTGACAACTCGATTGTCGCATGCCTCACAGCAAATACCAAACCTTCTCGACTATTCACCACCATGTTGATAGACCTTACTGAATTTAAATTTATGGTACAGCACCATCTTGGTCGCCAAAATGTGGTTGCCGATATGCTGTCTCGCCTGTCCGCAGCTGTCGTTGAGTAGCCCCAGACGTTGGTATCAATGCAAGCAGAAGACCAACAGTGCCAAGCTCTTCCTCTCAGCTTTTCATCTTCAGAGCAGCCACAGACTGACCTTCTTCTCATCGATAATGTCCTCTACCACAGCGACACTACCACAGGTATGCGAACCATTGTCATCCCACTGAAAATGCGCCAGGCAGTACTGGAAGTCGTTCACGACGGTGTAGGCCACATGGATATGTCACGAGAACTCTAGCCAAAGTACGAGAAGGGTACTGGTGGCCGACGTTACTGCCACAGTAAACCGCTATGTGACAGCCTGCCAGATCTGCCAGAGCTACAGCCGTTCTGTGTCCAAAGGAGTAGGCAATAGGGGCCTAACGTCAGTATCGGATGTTCCCTTTGCCATGATTGTCATTGACCATGTCTCCATGCCTGCTATGACAAACAAGAAGTACCTAATGAGTGTGATCGACTTTGCAACACGTTTTATTGTTCCAACAACCATGTCCTCAACCTCTGCAAAGGATGCTTTAGCGCATTTAAAGTCAGTGTTCTTCAAGTTCGGATGCCCCGATGACTGCCTTTGCGACCATGGCTCAGCCTTCGAGCCTCACCAGTTCACACAGTTCATGAACTTGCACGGCGTGAGAATTCACTGCTCAGTTGTATATCGAGCAGCCAGTAATGGAATTGTCGAAAGAAGTAACGGGACGTTAGTCTCAGTACTTCGTAAGCTATGTACAAAGGACCCTGCATCCTGAACAAGATGCTTAAAGAAGCTGTATTTGTTGTCAACTGCACCTATAGTGCAAGCAATCGCTTTTCCCTATTTGAACTCATTTTTAGGTATGTTCCCAAGCCGCCTCACCAACGCCATCATCCCAGTGAGGCCAAAACCCTTCAAGATCGTCTCCTAGCTGTCCGAGCACCGAAGTGTCGCAGTCAGCAAGACTGAAGAAGCTCAAGAGAAACCTTAGGCAGCCTACGACCAAGCCCACAGGGATAATTCCTTCCTTCTCGGTCAGTTCGTATGGGTACGACGTCAGTAGCCCGTTACAGAAGGAACCACAAAACTGGCTCCTAACTTCAAAGGAGTTTATCTAATCATCACTCAGAAGACTCCGGTGACGTCCGTGGTCACCCGTATCACAGGACAAGGACCCCGCGATCGTATCCGTGAACGGTTAATCCATGTCTCACAACTAAAGCCGCATGTTCCACCATATCTCGAGCGAGGCGTTGATCGAACCCTACATTTTGGACCACCAGACCTCCCCTAGTTCCACAAATGCCATTGGAACCGATCTGCCTGCCTGCCCAACAGCCGCTACGGACTCTAATCTTCTACCTCCTTGTCCAAGCTCATCCAGACCCCAACTAACCCGCCCTAGTGAAAAATACACCAGGCCGAGAGCTGGTGTGACTTGATGTTACACCAGACTTTTTCACAGATGTGATTTGGGACATTTTCACACCAGCAATCTGGTGTTCTGGTGTGACACCAGAAATCTGGTGTGTTGGTGTGACACCAGAAATCTGGTGTTCTAATGTGACACCAGCAATCTGGTGTTCTGGTGGGACATCAGGTTTTGTTGTAGTGTGATACGAGAGCACCTGTTGACTGGGTGTTGCTTTACTCACAAAAAAGGGTACAACGCTGCTGTCATGATTACTTTATTCAAAAAAGCAAAAAAGCACAACATGTAAAGCTTCGGAGGCTTTACTGTTGTAGGAAATTGGCCTTTATCAACTGGAGTTTGTCCGGAGCCACTGCCTTGCGTCGAAGAACCGGACGCCCTGTCGTTCCGCAATTCCTGGCCTTTCAGCTTGCGGTTGACTCGTGGCGCCAACCGCCTGACTACCTAACAGACTATTACCTCTCTGAGTGAGGACCGCCAGTACCCTTCTACTTTAACGACCAAAAAGACTTGGTCTTATAAGATAGGTCGGGTGTCAGCGGGCTTACCGTTAATACCGCCTGCCGGCATCTTTTGTCCTAATGACCAAGCCTAGACACTAGCAAGGACCCCCGCGGCTCGAGCCAGTCTTCCGGTGCTCACGCGGTGCCTTCGGTCAGCTTGAGTGTTGTGGCGCGCATCGTACGCACCTTAGTGGCAGCCAGTGATCCCCCCCCCTGTTTTAATGAAGGCACCCCTTAATTCGCAACGACTCCTCTATTCTCAATGACCCCCCCTTTTCCCGCTAATTTCAATTCCTGGGAAACCTTTGGTGGCAGCTATTATTTTTCGTTCTTATTAAATTTACTTCTGTTTTATAAGTTGCCCCGCTTCTTCGCTTCAAGTCGCTCAGGGTCCACGCCCGACCCCAAGACCTCACACTAGACAGCGGTATGCTAGTCTGAATATAACGTATGTTAGTTTGACTCAAGGGGCGTTTCATAGCACTGCATACGAACAATCTTGGTCGGTGCAGACCATGGTGCAGACACACACCTAATCCGCAGTAGTGATAGTAGTGATGGTACGAAAACACGTATGGTACGATGCTCATCGGTGTCGACTGAGCCGGGAATCCCTGGGCTCTATAGCGCGAGATTTCGCTCCACATGCTAAAGGTTTTAGCTTCGCCTTCTCTCGTGTGCTCTGAGCTTACGCAGTCGCCACTTTCACCTTGAAGCATGTGAGTGGACCTGAGCCACCTTAGCTCGAAGCCAACGCGCTCAGCATGGTAACGATTGAAAAAAAAAACAACTACGGAGAACGTTTGCACAATACTTGAGTCCAATACGGGGTGAGTGTATGGGGGCTTCAGATAATAACAGTCCTTTCGTAAAATGATTGATATAGCAAGGACCAGACTGGAATTGTATTCCCGCGCGCAGAACGCCCCGACTTCTTCGGTAGTCCATTCTTAAAGTGCCTCAATCAAATCTATTGACGAAGCTGTTGCTGGGTAATGAATATTTTTTGTAAACGAGGGTCCATTTAGAAACTACTATGGCAAACACTTTGAGCTGAAAACTACTCAGCCTTACCGAAAACCCACGTATTGCCCCATGCATCCAACGTTTATAGCAGGATCTGATTAACCCTAACTCTTCGTGATTACAAAATTTCGATTATATTTATTTCTACTTGTATTTATTCCTCTACTGAGCAGTCATGCATCTTTCCTGTAAATGTGTACTTCAATACATTAAAAAATACATGAGCGTGATTGATTGTTTTGTATCTAAAAATGAAAACCACCACAGGACCAGGAAACGTTTTATTTCTGTTCAAGAGACACTTAACGCCGATACATCGTACAAAAGGCAGTCTCCAGACAGTGTCGGATGCGTGTATCTTTGTTGTTTGGCGGTCGGTCATGTCACACTGGTCTCACACACAAACTGTCCGCAAACATGGTCAGCATGTCATAGTCATGTCATCATGTCTGCTGCGAACATTTGTCTTTTGTACGATGTATGGGCAGTGTGGCTGCTGCTTTAGAGACAATTCACTTTATTTTTTCGTTATATGATGCTGAAATCTAGTTTGATATCTGATCCAATTTAATCTCAGCTAAGGGCGAACCGGAAACATTATCGGAACACGAATACGGGAAAAGCAGCGATAAAATTAATTATAATTTTATGGGCATAAATTAGTATAAGAAGTGTAATGAGCTCACCTTTCGCTTCGGTAATTGGCGATTTTCATGCGGAAAGCGTCGCGATTTTTTCGTTATTTGAATTTCAAATGTCGATATACGTCTTAGTATGCAAACTTGGAAAGTTACATAATGAGGCAGGTTCTCAAGCATGGGTATAAAAATAAGCTGCATCGACTATTAATAATAATAATTAAAAAAATGTTGACGCATTTTATATCAGGGATGTTCCAGCCGAGACGCAAAGATGTATCAAACTCGTCAAGATTACTTCGCGATTTTATAGGATAACAGAAAGCAGTTTACAAAGTATAGTTAACCCCTCGATGCTACCAAGCCACCCGCACGAATATACTCCTCACAGGGTCGAGAATAAAAATCGAAATGATTTAAATATTAACTTAAATCATGATTTAACTCGTGATTTAAATTGCGCAGGTTACACTATGATGATTTTAATAAAACATGTTCCGAGAGAAACATTTAAAAAATAAGTCCTTAGATTTACTGTTTGTGTACAATGTGATGCTACTTATAAGCATGTGTTTTTCATTCAATCTTTTTTTTTTAAGTCGGGTATGAATAAAGACTTATATTAAGCTGAACACAAACAAAAAGGACGCTGTTGTGATCAAATGAGAGCGTTTGTGCTTCCTTCTGCCTCCCAGTTTGTCTCTCACATATGTAATGTCCTATTGCAAGCAAATCAAAACTCGAATAAAAAAAAATGCAAATACAACTTTCCTTGTTAAAGGCAGACGTACACTTCGCGCTTTTCACTTTTTGCCCGCTTCCTTGTTTCCAGTATCCTCTTCACTTTTTAAAACTCGACGTTCTTTGCAGCTTAGGAGACGGCAAGCGCTAAGAGGATAATCTCCCTTGGAGGAAACCGTGGTTGCACCTCGGCCTTTAGCTTAAAAATTGAAGCTGCTCTTGTTCTAGTAGGGCAGGTTTCGCATCAATACGAAGTTGTTAATTTTATTGTTAAGTTTGCAGTAATTCTTCCGCTTTGTTTTGAGGGATCGAACGGATTGATCAATCAATTATTCTGCAAGTTTTGAATTCATCTACTGGTAAAGAATCACAATTTTCTATAGCTACAGTGACTTAAATAAAATTAATCTGATTTAAAACAAATCAATCTGACATCAATCAAATAAACTTCTTTTTTTGTACCGTGTAATTTTATATTGTTTTCGACTCCAGCGATCTTAGGGGACGACATTTCCTGGCAAATATGGCGGTCTAAAACAGGTCATGCCGTGCCATGAGCCAGCTCAACGCACAACGCTCAGGCATCAGCAAACAAGCATTGGACTCAAAATGGTTTGCCCCGCCTTTTATCCTCCACGTTTCGAACCTGCGGCGATTTGTTGCCGTGAGCGAGCTTCCAGAGGCTTGACTTTCTTCGAGGAATCGAGGAAAGGACTGCTTACTGGTCCTAGCACGGTACCGATGAACGTTGATAAATGCAGAATGTCTGGTTCACGCGGCTGCGTGGGCTGCGTGCAGAACAACCTGGGAACAAGCTGGTACTACAGTTACGACAGAGTAATCGGGACAACTGTTCTATCGCGCAAAACCACCGACAACATGGGAACACGGAAGCCACAAGAGAAAGAGCAGAAATCGCGAAAGGACCTGTTCCGGCCAGTTCAGTGTTTTCCCGCTAGGTGCCGTTCGTTTTGTTGGAGTCGCGAATACTCCGTTCACCCTTAAGCTGATACTGCAGCCAATGCCACAAGCACGAGAGCTCGAGGTCGCTGCTTTGGAGTGTTCTTCCACTGAACGAGCACTCGCGCTAGAAACGGATGTCTCAAAGTCAGGAGCGCGGGCTACCTCGCGCTGTAGGTATACTGCAGTCTCAGCTTAAGTGTGAACAAAGTATAGTGGTGTGTATGGCTTGCACGTGGCGTCGTAACACCAATTGGTGGTCATATTCAATACTTGTTCTTACCGAGCGAAACGAATTCGGCGGTGCAAAATGTGTGCTGCAGAAGGTACACTCAGAAGCAAGACCACCACAATCGCTGCTCCAGCGACGTCAATGCAAGTTACGTACACGGTGTCCACCCAAACCCCAGGTGACTCTTTTTAAATAAGGACGGCGGTCAAGTGCCTCGGTGGAGAGGGTTTGTGAATCGTTCCGATACCCCGATAACGATACAACGCATGCGCAAAGGCGTCGGAGGAGTATCGGGTATCGTTATCGGAGTCGTCGTAAAGATTTTCCAGAACTCCCTAATGTTATGTAAAGCGCGGAACACCAATTATAACAGAAATTTGGCCATTCGTCCGTCCGTGCATAGCCCGTGACGGGGCATGTCAGCGCAACTGGTTTGGCTACCATATGCCAACATAAGCACAATATTGTACACAGGCACTTACTCGGAATTAAACCGGTGTCTACCGATTCTCCACCATGGAATCAAACACGAAACCTCTCGATTCGCAGCCCGATGTCCTAAACCTGAGCCACCCGGACGACTATCTACGTCTACCGGCTTAACTAAGGGAAAGCTCTGCGTCTTCTACTAAACTTTACCACGTGTCGATGGTCTCCGTATAGTGCAGTTTGGTAAACTTATGGTATATGAAAGGGGTATTCACACGGGGTGATTTCGTGGAGGGATATGCGTGACGTCACTGAGTGGAGGATCAAGCGGGACTCTCTCCCCAAACTCCAGCGTCCACGCGAACGGCGGGGAGCCGAGAGGGATATGTCAGTGTTATCAGACGTATTGAGCGGTTGAACTTTCGACAACAGGGCTCAGTGCGCGCTGACGAGTGTAAAAAATGGAGGCGTACGTGGAACGGCGACGTGATTATGGCGGCGATGCTGTTAGATGAGGAAGACGACGAACTGCTTCCTTCCAATAAGAAAACAAAAATGCTTCTGGAATGGGTGGATGCAAAGCAAGGAACGTGGAATCCAAAACCAGTTGTATGAAGAGCGGCTTGAAGACGGAGTTGATGACTATCGAAGACTCCTTCATGTGCTTTGGACGACATGCGCTACAGCGCGAGCCACGAGTTAAATGGTCCCGATGCCACCACCGGTATTCCGCAGAGCAAAATCTTTAATTGCAAAACGCGCGCGCGCGCAAAAAGAAAAAAAATACCGCCAATTGCGAAGAGATTTGCCGTCGCCAAGACGGGGACTGTCTGCTCAGCCCGAGCAAAAGCTTTCGCATCCCCCTGAAATAACTACATCAGCGCGGTTCCACGCAGAGGCGTGATATTGTTACCCTGTGATACGCACCCCGAAGAGCAAAGAGAGGGATTTCTCCCCTTTGTGAATACACCTATAGGAGGGCAATGCTCTATGGTGATAACTAAAGAACATCTTTACCCCCCCTCTTCCAAACATATATTTAATGTTTCCTTAATAAAATTTAAACGATCGCACTAAGAAATAAAAAAAGTAAAAATCGCAGCCAATTTTTGTGTGTGTAAGATTTAGTTTTAACGATGCCGACTGCGCGCGATCGCAAACAGAATGGACAATAGTGCGTGGACTGAAGTAGCAACGAAGCACCATTCAAAACTCTGAGCTGGAGTCGGCACCCTTTTTCAAGTTATCTTCAAGATGAAAAAAAAAAGTATTGCTGGTGTTCTTAGAAATTGCTTCATATCATCAGAGATTCAAACAAGAAACAATACTGCATGACCCTCCCCACCCCACCCCAAATTAAAAAAAAAGAAAAGAAAAGGAGAATAAAGAATACAGTTTTTTTTTATTTCAAAAATAAACTACGTATCGCCAAAAGCTCAGCTTTCTGTCAAAATGTAAAGCTAGTGGTCGGAACCAGCTTCCAAGGTTTCACACCTAACCGTCATCTTATTCAAAAGTTATAGGTTATTTTCTAAAAAAATTATTGGGGGCCCATTCTTGATAATTGGAGTTATTCGAACAGCTCCGCGTATTCGAATGGTGGTTACCAAGAATGGGCTGCATCATTTTCGCATTGAAATTTTCAGACAAAGGACATATAAACCTTTTAATAAGACAACGGTCAGTACTGAAATTTCGTCATCTTGTTCGTACCGCTAGCGCCACATTTGGGCGGAAGCGGGGTGTTCGGCAATGCGTAGTTTATTTTTGCAATGAAAAAAGTTGTCCGTCCACAATGGGCGAAGAAACGAAAGCGATAGCTGTTTTGCGGTTGCGCAATGCATGTGGAATGGTGCCTTCACATAACGTGGTCAGTTCTCATAGCCGTCGTGGTTGGCGTCGTGGATGCCACTGACTGCCGCCTGTAGTGCTCGGTGATACATAAAGTGTGTGGGTAAGCGCGGTTTAAAGTTTCTGAAACCATCGAACATTACTCGTAGCGACTGAATACTGCCAAAGTGGGATGGGATTTCGCATAATGCGACTAATGTTTGAAAACAAGTTTTTGAAGCAGACGACATGGAATACTCTCCCTTCGTCGCGTCGACGGGATGCCGGGGCTCTTTTCTCTTCTGTCTCCGCGCTGCGCGGCCGACGGGAAAACCCGACTTCCCTGAAGACGTGCCAAGAGCGGAGATAAGGTTTCTTCTTCCGTAGCGGGGACGGCAGCCCACGAGCTCGACATATCTGCAAAATGTCACCCTTATGGCTATCGCCTAAAAAAAAAAAAACGCAGTCTTATATTTTTGTTGTTGTTGTGTTTGTGTGTTGGGGGGGGGGGGTTGCACGGTACGCGAGGCACCTCATTTGGAACGTTTTTTTAAAAATTGGGTTTTATTTCCTCGATCAAGCTAGAGTGCATTCATACACACGCGCGCTTTCGCTTGAGTGGTGACATCTCAGCCATTTTCCCGCCCAATCGTTTGTTTATGCATTTTGAAGCGCGCGCAATCTGGTGTCACTCAGCTCGAGCTCGTAGCTTTGGCTAATGCCTAGACGCCATTTTACCGCCCAAGTCACGCACCGAGTGCGCGAGAGCGCCACGCGCTGGCACATTCAGGGCAACAATGGATGCCTTCACCCTCAGACAGACAGACATGTAGGCACCTTAGATCAAACCCGGTACTTCTGCCACACTGCCAATTCGAGCACAGACCGGGAGCTGTGATACAGATGGTAAGGATTGCTGCGTGCACTTTGAAGGCAAAAACAGTGAACAGGCAGAGTCGAGTGTTGATATCATTTGCAAGTTTATTGAACATAATTCACATTTGTTCGCAAAAAAAAATTTTTGTTACTTTTGTGGTTTATGTCGTGGCTTTCGTGCGTCCTCCACCACGGGAGGTCTCCACTTTATTTCTGTTCCTATGCGCTTACCGGGACCAAGTCTCTGACAAGTCGGTCCGTCTCGTATACAAAGTAGGAACGAAAAAATCGCTAGTAAACCTTGTGTATCTCGAAAAATAAAGCTTACATTGTTCAAAAAGCAATAAAAAGTAACCCAAAACAACCACCATATCAACAACAAACAACAACGAAAAAATACAGCAACAACAACCTTACCAGGGATGCGCTTTTCCTGTTCCTTTGCATGAATAGAAACATAAACCTCTAAACACGTCTAGTAGTTTAATCTTTTAGGTTTTTTCACAGTGAAGCTTTAGCACATCAGCCATGAACACCAAGAAAAGAGTACACACTTAAAATAATAATAACACAAACATGTCTACCGGTTGTTCTTGGTTCACCCTGGTCGGTCATTCAGATCCCGAAATGCTTGAGTACCCAGTGCTGCGGTAATGCGCTCCTTGTCACAATTACTCTGCGTATCCATCCGTGTGTACACATCACTCTCTGTCCGTGTGTGTGTTGGTGTGTGCCAGTCTGTGAGTGTGTCAAGCAGGGCCGTAAGCTGCGGCGACCACCCGTCTCAGAGGACCACTTGTGAGAAGGGGAGGTGGGAATTAGGCTTTTTTGGGCTTAGTCTCTTATTTACAGGTCCGTCGTTGAACATACGCGTCAATCACCTGAGTGTGTACGCAGGCGGGGAATTGCCTCCGATTCTCCAAAACCCGAGGGGCGTTCTGTGATAATGGTTACCTAATTTGATAACGTCGAAATGTCGCCCCCCCCTCCCCCTCGAGGTAGAAAGCAAAAAAAGAAAGACAAAGAAACTTCCCGTGAGCTTTGTTTTGTGTATTGTCTGTCAAATGTGTGCCTCCAATTCAACATTCCCGGTGAACAGGACGTTGTACAAAGTACTTTTGTTTTCAAATCTAGCTTTATGTTTTCTGTTGAGTGGTTTCTGCGGAAGGAAATTGATCGTAAAGTGTGTCGTGAAGGGATTTAGGAACAAACCGGACGTCACTTCAAGCAGTGGAAATATCGGCTATTTTCAGCGTTTGAGACAAAAATAAAGTTACGTTTTGTAAATGTCATCAACTTAACTAAAAAGAAATGGGCAACAGACGGTTTGATGAGTAGTTTTACTCATCCCACACTAGTTATTTTTGAACGGCGTTAATGGGACAAAATCTGAACAAATTTTGTAAGCGTGAATAAGGATCAGTCTAAATCATCGACGTCGCTCATGTCTGCTTGCAGGCTAAGGTCATGCCTTTCTGAAGTCATTTTTTTCTCGCCTCCAATTTTAACGTATAATAATGATTCAGAAACGTCGTTCTCGTCTCAACCTGCCTGCTTATCTTCATGAAACAGCAACAGCAACAACAGGAGCAACAACAACAGAAAAGATTACGCATAGTCTTCTCCAAACAATGCGGCGACGAAGCAACACATCGTAAAATAGTTCGAGGACCTAGACGAAAATTTGAGAAGCCATCACTAGAAATTGGTCAAGCTACAACAATGTGACGGGTCTGTAAAGACAGCAAATTCATGCGCGGGAAATGACAGATTCAATCCACTTTTTTTTTTCGCTCAAGGACTCGGGAGCTAGCGAAACTGCGTTGTGAAAGGTAATCAAATTGCATAGTCACACTGGAAGAAACACCATGAAACAATTACTTGCGTTTCTACCGTTTTAGCAGTAAAAAAACAAAAAAACAAAAAACGTTTCATTTTTTTAACGTAAGCGTAGGAAACTGAATTAGCACATGAAAAGTCCCATTTTGACTTTTTTTTTCTTTTTTCTGCTAAAGTGCGTTTCGAAGTTTTAACACTAGTTGTTTATTGGACCAAATTTCCTGCGCCTAGACGTGCCTCTTTATTCATTTTTACTTTTTAAGGCAAATTTTTGTCAGCTATTTTGTGCGTTGGTGACAAAGTTTAGACTTTTTGCCTGATACTAAACAATTATTAAAATGTTCCAAAAACATTAACGCTTTGGTTTCGACTATTTTACAATTATCCGCCGGTTCAGATGTGAGTGATTTATTGCTGTTTAATTCTGCGCGTGAAAAAGAAACATAAGTGAAGAACAGGAATAGAAGGGTACAAATCACGCGCTGATTGGTCAATCATTATTATTTTTTAAAGAATATCACATGCGAAATAGAGGTTTTTTAGTCACAACGAATAGAATATGCGCAATTATCAATAAAAGGCACAATAAAATATTATTGTGCAGCGCTTCGCTTTAACTAATATGTTTAGCATCACGTTGTAGCGGGAAGTTATAAGTATCGTATATGGCTCGGGTCTTCAAAAGAGTATTATTGCAAAAAATAATCATGACAGCGAGCCTATATTTAAAATAATAAAGCAGCATAGCAAGAAAAAAAAAGAAAGCTGTAAATTATTTTGCTTGAGTTAAATACCGACACATTTCATCGTTCAAAAAAGAAAAAGGAAACCTTATTTAGTTGTAACGAGTAGTACCATACGGACCTCATGTGCTTCATAGGCATTATAAAGATGAACAATGCGTATAAGGCCGGATTCGGAGTGACCTGCAATGACTTAAATTCCCCTCCGTGTTTAAAAACAAAACAAAACAAAGAAGTCAGTCAAACTTTTCTCTAGCGTCCATAGTTACACATTGTGTAGAGTGTATATATTGTTTAGACTATAGAAGTATGAAACGCTGTTCAACAAGCACCATTATTCAGTTCTGTAGTGTTTTGTTTATTTGAGTGAGTGTGTTTAGGATTAAAAAACAAATAAAAAAGCTGTCAGTTTTTTTTATCACTTAAAAAGATTTGCCGTTCTTCCAAACTCCGAAGAACCTAGAACCCAATAAAAAAGTAGTTTCAGTTTCTTCTTGGTTTCACACGCACGCACGCGCACACAAACGCACCCACACCCACGCACATTTATGGTACACACTTTATACACGCGTCGTTATATTTATATATATATTTGTATGCATATAAGACTATGTAACACTTATTATTTCAACAGGGAGTTGTAACCGGGTGAAATGGCAGGTCACCTTTGAGGTCGTCGTCACCAGCCATCACCAGCCGTCTTCATCGACATCATCATTATCATCATTATCCCGCGGCATCGCACGCACTAGACGCGTGCGCAGTCCATTCCGCGGGTCAACACACAAAGAAAAACAAAATACAGGTTGCGCAACCACCTTGAACAATAAAAAAGCAACCACGGCAACGCAGGGAACGAACAAACAGTGGAGCAGAGCGTTCAAGTGCACGACAGGGTGCGCTACCAGTCCAAGGAGGCAAAGATGGAGTCCACGACAGGGGGCGCTTTCAGTCCAAGGAGGCAAAGATGGCGGCCACGACTGGCGCGGGTATTGCAGTTTAGAGGAGCTCTGCTATCATCTCAAACAACCGCCATTTTCAAACATATATTGGTCGTTGTTAGCGCATAAGAACGCTACAGCGTAAATACATAACAAACCAAAACAAAAAAGAAAGATGGCGTCGCTATTCGCGAGACCTGAAGCGTGGCCTAACGCTAATCCTAACACAGCACGAAGAGGACAATGACATCGGTGTCGGTGGAACTGAAATGAATCTATTCGAACTACAAGACGATGTCCGACATTTTGTTTCTCGAAAATGGTTTTCTCTTACGTGGATTTCTCGTCTCTCTATTGAGCTGTGTAGTTCAAAGTGACGTCCATAGATAACCGGCTCAATTTTTTTCGTACGACTAGGGAGCCAATGGTCCATTACTTTTTTTTACAATAGCATATGTTTATTTAGGCTTTTTGTTCCTTCTACGGCAGCACCATTTCTTTGTTTGTTTGTTTTTATTCTGGGGGATGTTATTCTGTCGAGGAACTTGCGCCACACGTGATGTGTTTTGACAGGTCGAAAGAAAAGCTGTGACAAGTCAGGAATAGACAACTGTAACGATTGCAATGATTATTACTATTAATGATTAGGATACTTGTGGTTTGTTGTGCTGCTGTGTGCGTAGGGGACGTACTTAGGTGAGTGCGACAGAAAGATCGCAGGCAGTTTCATGATTTCATGTAGGTGTTTGTGTGTGTTTCAGTGCGGGTGTCAGGGAAATGTGTGTTGTATTGAGACGAGAATGTAGTCTTCAACATTTGTCTTCAGCAGTTTATCATTGCTGAGAAGTTATTGACGAGGCAAGAAAAAATAAAAAAACATAACAACCTAAGTTCGAGTAATAATTAATATATATATAAAGAAAATATAGTGTAGGATGCCGAAGACTATAAAGTAATGAAGTCGCACTTCGAAACGTTGTTGGAGTTTTAAAGCATTTAGTGAGTCGACGTTTCGGCCTGAAGAGGCCTTCTTCAAGTCTTAAAGAAGGCCTTCCTCAGGCCGAAACATCGACGACTCACTAAATGCTTTAAAACTCCAACAACGTTTCGAATTGCGACTTCATTACTTTATATATATATTTATATATATATATATCATAAAGATTTTCCATTTTGGGTAAACCTTGTTTAACTTGTTTTGAAATATCACATGTTCCCTTTGTCAGCGGTTTTTTTAAAGTCGGCATGGTAATCGCGAGCGCAGTTAATTTAGCTATTTTATATAAAGAAAATAAATAATTATTGCGCGCTTCGTTTGATTTTGTTTTCTCTTTAGAAATTATTATTACCGAATTATGGGGCTTGAAGTAATAGGAGCTGGATGGCAATTAGGACGTTTATAAGTAAACATGATTCGCTTGAGAGCCCACTAATTTTGATTTCTTGTACGATACGTGTAGGTCTGACTGAGACTAAATTAAAGTACTTGGCAGCTAGGCCTTCTGAAGATTAAAACAAAAGTTGCATATGAACAAGAAAACAAAACATGCGACGATAATTTTCCTTCTTGTTGTTGGATAACTCTGTTACATGAATTTTGATTGAAGTCTGTTACTGTGCCACAAAGGGCGACATGATGTTTATTTATGCTTGATATATATTAACTTGAGATGTGCGTATTTCATCAGAATCAAAGCCTTCATTATAGAAACAAATTGTTTACATAATTTATGGTTGCTTTTGTTGTGAACTTTACGCTACATTTACTAGGACCCTGTTGCTCGTTTTTAATGATCGGCTGTCGACGGAAGCTACATAAAAAAAGCAGAAGTTCCTTTGGCTGAACCGTTAGGCTCATGGACATTCACGCGACTTCGAGAAACTGATTGCTGCAATCAGTTTCGCATGCTCAATTTATGTGTGATCCTCTATAGGTTGCCGTTAGAAGAAAAATATAATCTGTTTCGAAATTATTTGGGACGTGTAATAAAATATTATGTTTATTATTGACTTACCCTATCTCCCGATGAACGAAGAATCAGGCCGGCTGCCACCAAAACAACAACGAATAAACCGAATGTTCCGCAAAACGTTAATCTTCTTAGTCGCATTTCTATTACTAGAAGAAAAAAAAATCAAAGAATATTTGTATTCTCCACGCTTTCTTTCGATATTACAAACGATATTTCAGTAGCACAAGTTCTTGTTAAAAACTTTTTTTTGTAATAAAGTAATTCATATAGCTGCCATGGGAAAAAAATGGGTTGAGAGTTGAACACATTGCGAGTAACCATTTCTAAAATAACTAGAAATTAGCAAAACAATAGAGATTAGGAAAGGATCCACCTGTTTCCCAAACCCTAAATTTGTAACTTATTCACATTTGAACCCAGAGATGGTCGTCAAAAAAGAGTTGAAGCGTCCCTCGCCTCCATGAGCGAACCTAATCTAATCTTTGAGGCAACTGTCACCAAGCTTCAAATAGGTTTTAGTTCGTATTCACTTTGTCGGTTTTTACCTAAATTTGTCAGCTGCCTTCAAAAGCTTAATATTTATGTATTGAATGATGATAGGTTTGAAAGTCAGACTTCAAAAACGCTACATATACCGTATGCAATTCTTTTGAAGAAGACAACCAAAACCCATTTGTTAATTTCTAAAATATAATTTTTAAATTTTGTATACACCAAACGTCTGGGATAGAGATGGTGTCGCTTGTTGTTTCGTCGTGCTCGAATATATTAAAGGCCGACGTACAACCTCGGTTTTCTGCAGGGAAGATAATCCCATTAGCGCTCCCCCTCTCCTAAGCTGCGTGGGGAGCCAGGTTGGAGCAAGGTAAAAAGCGGGGAGGGCGTAGGAAAGGAGGAGGCGGGCAAAAGTGGAAAGCGCGAAGTTACGTCGGCCTTTAAGCGATTGTGATCTGAAAAAGTAACGTTATTCGAAATAAAGAACATATGCGTAACACAAAAAAGAAAAACAAATAAAAACTTCAAATTACTTATCTAAAAAAAATTACCACAGCTATTACCTGTATTTTTCGGACTATAGTTCGCAGACTACACACGATTAAGTTGATTTCTTTACGCGGTGCGCATTACCTAGGTGCTGGTTCAACGTGAAACGTTCTTCGGCTAGGTGTTCGGCATTTCGTGAAGACTGGATAAAAGCGTGGCCGCAAGGCTCGACACTGATTGGTTGACGAGTGGGAGAGGAGGAGTGAGGTGCTCCACGCTGGTTGGTTAACGGGAAGGTCATGCGACCGGAGGGGTGGGTGAGGAGGAGTGAGGTAGCCAAAGAGGAGCTTAACCCCTAGTGCGCATTGAGGAAAAGGGGCTCGAGAGAATGGAAGGCTCCCGATGATCGTCAGGTTTATAAGCCAGATTAGTGGTAGTGTCGCTTCCTTCTAGGAACAACTATCAAGTGTAAACACGGTATTCGTTAAACTATCGAATGAAGAGCGCCGTGAACGTAAGGCGTCTGGCGTCTGGAAACTCAGAGCATCGCTAAACGTTTGTGGTGCTACAAAGAGCGTTTCACGTATGCGACACAATTGCCTAGCAATTTGCCATACCATTTTCGTGATCGTTTATTATGACGAGCCTTCATGGATTTTGTGAATAACAGGTTACGATAAGGATGATTTCGGCACGATACAAGTTTCTCTATGCGCAAAGAAAGCTGCGAATTTCAAGGTGAGCCGTGTATGAGAATTTCACGTGCGAACTATGGGCCAGATTGCGGGTTGTACACCGGGTGCGAACTACGTATCAAATAAAAACTCTAAAAATAAGCTTTTTAAAATTTTTTGTGTTGCAATTTGTTTGTGCGGACTATACATATCGTGCGAACTACAGTCCGGAAAATACGCTTATAATTTGGAAAGGGGGGGGGGGTGGTATCTTTTTAATACCGAATCCCCAAAGAGGCCATTTGCACAAGTTTTCATGCTCTCCTGCTCTCCCGGAATGCGGTGAAAAGAGGGAAGCTCTATATTTACAACAGGGAGTACCGCTTACGACGTTGACGTCATCAACTCCTCTTCTCCGTCATCTGAACGAATAAAAAGGGCGAGCGAAAGGTCAGGCAAAACGGAGAAAAAAGAAAGAAAGAGGTGGTTGGCAGGCGAGGAGGCAGGCGAGGAGGCGGCAAGAATTTCTCGGGGTTCGCGAACAATGGGACCCAATTCCACAAAATATTTTTCCATTTTATATTGTTTTTTTCTCTCCGGAGAAAACAAGCGCGCCATACATACAGTGAAAAAGCAGAACTGGTCAGAGAAATGTCTTATTCAGGCACGAACGGGTTGAGAAGGGAGGCAAGCTCGGCCCACCTTCTCAAATGCATATTGCTTGTGCTCTTTTATTACCATATTTATGATCGCACCTTTAAAATAATAATCATAATGATTGTAATACAAAAAAAAAAGTCTTCCCAAGTTGGTAAAACGAGAAATTATAATGACAGAGTTATCAGAGTTGGATCTTTTTCTTGGTTCCCGAGTTTCGCGCTCTCGCACGCTCCCGTCTTCAAAGAAGGACCTAAATTCATCGTCGCCCTATGAGCTCCACATACGAAAGGTCACAAAATGGACTTGGTAGTTTTCACGCTCATTCTTTCCATCTCTTTTTTTTTCAGCGTCTTTTCTTTTTTCTTGTCAAAAGATAAATAAAATAAAATTCGCACACAGAGTTGAAGGTGAGCGTTGCAGGCCCTTGGGGTGCCTGTACGAATTTCGCGCGTCCCAGACCAATACCACCTACATAGAAGATCAGCGCGTCTTTGCAGAGTCTTACAACGAGCGCGACGCTAACACGCGACGACACCAAGACGTACGCGTCTGTCACTTTGCGGCGTACTCTCGTCAAGAAGCTTCAGCGTGTTTTGCCGCTAGGGGCGGGACAGGGTTTCACTAACCAGAGCCATGTATAGAGGAAGAGTCTGGACATCTATTGCCCTCGGTGACCTCTCGCCGTACCTTCGCACCTCCTAGGCTCCTCTTATAGAACTGACGCCAGGCATAGCAACCGTCTAGCAACGGAAAACGCCGGGGATACGGCGAGGGCCTGTCCACCATTACCTACTCCAGGCCAACGGAAGGATCCCGTCCTTGTGAGGTAGGAAGGCTTGTTTCATCTTAAAACGTCTTTTGTAAATGGAGTTTTCGTCGCAGTAGCGACGAAAACGAAGGAACTTGTTGCTACAGAAAGCTCGCATATTATGTGTAAGGTGAATAATTGCAGCACGAGACAGGGGGGACGTCCCATCTGTGAAGCGTTTTCCCCAGCCTTCTCCTGACCGATAATCGAATGTATTTATTATTTGATGCCTCCTAATAAATGTTTTTTTTTATAAAAAGCTAGTTTTGTTGTCTTATCCATGTTCCATTTTTTTTCATGAAATGACATGACGATGGATGCTGGGATATAAGCGCCATTAGAAACGACCGATCAATTGAGTTAAATCTATTAAAGCGAGCAAGCTTACCATTCGCGAAGAGCCTCCTGACGCTAAGTCGCTCGATGTTTATTTTGTAACCTTCCGTTATGAAATAGATGACTCTAACGTTACGACGAATGTCAGTGCCGGCGCCGTTTTTAATGCCAGCAAACTCGCACAACCTTCATTTTATATTTTTGTAACCTTCCGGCTTCCTAGATGTTCGGAGAGCAAGATCGCTGTTTCATTGCTGAGAGAGTTCGGTGGAGGCACGCGATAAGCATGCACGGCGTGGCCATCCCATCTCAGGAGTAGCGATCGCTTCGATCAAGCCATCTTGGTTTGACACGCTGACGCATGGTCAAGAGGAAATGCAATTAGTAAAAAAACGAAACTCGGGGAAACTCTCGAACGAAGGGCTTTGGCTCACTTTACAATCTAACAAAATAATTTTCTTCGAAAGCACGGGTAACGATGGCATTCTCGGATACGCTCGCTTATCAGAACACTCTACGGAAAGCCCTTCAGCGGTGAATTAGAAGCTGCTATCCTTGCGCATTGCTCAAATAACAAGAGGCGTCAACAAGAACTGAAAATTGCGAAATTGACGCGAGCGTAATCTGCGCGACGCACCGAACGTCCGCGAAGCGTATGAACGGGCTTTTGACGCGGCGCGTACTGGGGGAGAATAGGCAAGGTAACCGGGAACTAACTTAATATGGCTCCTTAGTAGATACTGACAACAGCCTAAATACGTGCTGAGTGGATGATTTAAAAAAACTAAAACAGTCATGCGTTGGACGACACCGAGAGGCCAAGCATACGGGCATAGGTCTCAGGCGTCGGTTGGGTTCGAAGATGGCGAAATGGTCGTGGCTATGGCGTTCGCGTGGCGTGTCAGCGACGTAGTTGACGAGCTGTCAACGATGCCGTGCCAGCTGGCCAAACTCTCCCCTATATATGGCTCTGTCACTAACGATGACTTAATGGGCAGGCCTTCTTCCTCTAGGGGGTATTGCCCAGACCCTTAACCTTCCTGACAATACTTCCCGATAGAGACGAGCTCCGGCACAATTTCGATAGTCAATGAATTGCTTCAAAATCTGGTCAACACAAAAAAAGTAGACATATCTAAAAAAATATATATATATATTTATACTGATTCAAAGTTACAAGTGACAATATGTTTTAGTTTTTTCACGAAGTCTTTAAGTTTTAGTTTTGGTCCGAGAGGCTGAGAAGCTTACTGGTAACACTGAAAGCGTGACGTCATTTGTATAATGGGGCAGCACGGGGGCAGTATGTAGTCTGTTCTCGCAAGTTACAAGAAGTTTCGTGGCGTGAATATAAACGCCAAATTACGCCAGCAAAGCTTAAAAAAAAGTGCGCGGAATATTGCGTCTTTTTGTTTGTTTAGGTTGCCTAGTTGACTTGCAAGTCACACCACATGTTACGTCACGCCACTGAAGAGCGCGGGAACATTTCAATGTTGGTTTTGGCATCACTAATCCTTTGCCGTTTTCACAATAGCTATTTTCGAATTTGGAAGTAATAAATAGTACGCCGGAAAGAGTAAATTCTGGTTATTCCGGAAATGCGTTTAGATTGGGCAGCTAAAAAAAAATAACCGCCGGAGTCTTTTTTTTAAAGTTTTGTTCGCAATAAAAAGAAGAGAAAAAAAATTGAATTGCGACGCCAATACCAAAGAACGTCACGTATGTCAGTCTCTCAACCGTGCAGAGTTGCGATTAGCAAAAAGATCAAAGTTAGGTTCCATTGAAAAATACCTTAGTGTTTTCAAAACTTACCCGATGTTCAACTACACATTGTGCAACCGAAAAAGAACACAAAAAAACAAGAAAAAAATGTAAGCATCTCTTGATTTCATTTGATAGACTCGAGGACGCACCGAATGCATTGCGAATGAGCTGAGCACGTTCTGTTTGTGTGTGTGTGTGTGTGTGTGTGTGTGTGTGTGTGTTTATGTGTGTGTGTGTACGGTGTGCGTGACGTCATGAGGTCACGAGACTTCGTGACATGACTCTGTGACGTCGCGTGTTCTGACGACTTTATGTGTCTCTGCATAACCCTGGAACGTAGCGCTGCTACATGACGGTTTCATCGTAAAATGCGGCTTTAAAAAAAAACAAAAACAAACACACGTTCAGTCTTACAAAAAAAAATCTGGTATCGTTTTTTTTTTTTGTTTGAACACGCTAAAACGCTTTGACTATCCGGGAAGTGTAGTCTACAGTCACACGTTTCCGGTGCAACTGCGAAAGAACGCTGGAAAGGATGTGCCACATTGAGATGTTTGTGTCTTTGCGTGTATGTGTGCGCGTGAAGTGTTTGGCGCGTGCGGGCTGTATGGGTACCGATGGGGTGGCGTGCCGGATCTTACAAAACGACGCGGCGGGGTTGGCGCCGACGTAGAACGTGTGGCTCTCTGAGTGAAGGCGACCGGGAAAATTTCTAAAGATTCTCCCAAGACCTTCCCAAAAAGACGTTACTCCGGGGTGGAATGCTCCCGAAGCCGATAGACTGGGGTACAGGTACACGTGCGCTCGTGGCTTGTAAGAAAAAAAAAGTTACCGGAAAACTTGCGGGACGTTCACGGGACCTCCTCAGGACGTTGCTGCCGATAATGATAAGAGTGCGCCTCGTGTTTTTTTTTTTTTAGATAGCTTCTACTCGCGGAGTGAAAGCTGTTACATCTGCTTGATTTTGGACCACCATTGCGATTTGATTAGAACCCCAGTCTTCTGAAAAATACCATCGGGACATTTATGACTCTGGTAAACTTTGGAAGTAAGATACACGAATGTGTTTTGGAGCCCCTCTTGTAATGCATCGACATATTTTAAGCAGAGTAAGGGAATGGTTTTCATTCTGTTTAAAGACCATTGTGGACGAGCTCGAAAACCATCTTTACCTCTACAACTTTTTGACCTTTGTAATGTACGAACCTGGAGTATTGAATTTCTTACTTGGTCGGTCTATGTTTATGAAATGCACTGAGGAGAAATATCCGGTTTCTATTACAACACATCAAAATAGTCCGATGGGGTGTGATGTTTGCCAATACTTTTTGAAGTTATCGCAACAGCTGCTTCGGAGACGTCCTTGAGACATCGATGCAAATAGACACGCTCATGGATCCTTGTATCTTGTATAATAAACTCCCATGTGGCTTTTATAAAAAAAATAAAAACAAACAGACATTGGAGACTATTTCTGTTAGAAGGCATTTCCTGTTTTAATAATGTAAATACTCGAGTGTCTGGAATATTCATAACATTATCAAATAGAATGGAGGTGTGCAGTGCATGCACACGGTACAATGTTTCAACTCAAAGCTGCAATTGGTGCTACAGAGACACCTAGTCTTTTTTATATATCTTAACCTTTTTGTCGACACTCAAAAAGTGGGTGTAAGTTTCCGATATAGCCTAAACGGGCTAATAGATGCTGGGTTTGTATTTGGGGCTTTGTAAAGTTCTTGCGGACTGACATAGGGTTCTTCTGAACCATCGTTTTTGTGATGTATCCTGAGACGTTGTTGAGAAGTGTTCGTGACGGTATCGGGAGTTTTCCGGTATTATTTTTGGCGGACGTTCGTCGGACGTTTCTGATGTGTCCTCAAGAACTGCGACTATGTACACACGCGACTACAAAACAGGCGTTTTTATGTGTGTCCTTTCCTTCGCCTCTGGTTGGTTTTCTGAAGTATATACGCCGTTGCTTCGGATGGAAGCGCTAACATGACGCACATTGGCATAGAAGAAGAGAAAACTTAAAAGGAAAGAAACAGGACAGAGTATAAAAAACGTACTTGGCCACGACGACTGACATGGAATCGGGACGATACAGCATATACACCACTTCGTGCCTACACGCTAGACCTTGTGCTTTGAAAAAAATACCAAGGGAACGAAATCAACACTAGTGTGTACTGAGAGTTTGCGTTTCGCTTTGCGGTCGAAGCGATCCTCTGCGTCCGTCTCCTCCAGGTGCGAAAACAGAAAATTGAGTATACTAGTAACACGTTCTTCGCGTCGTTTCGGCTGCGCCAAGCACGAAACGACACCAACAACAACAACAACAAGAGCAATGAAACCGAGTCGAAGGATCCTCGAACTTGCGTTTTCGAGGTCCCGCACGTAATGCCCCCAACGGGAGCCCCGTGCGAGTTGTGAGTCAAGGAGGTGAAGAGAGCAGGCCCCAAGCGGCTAGTCCCTGCGTCGTGACCCAGTGCACATTGTTCGCAAGAGCGGCGCCCCGGCTCTCCAGAGTCAGCGGTTGCGTAGAAAAGGCGGAGGAACGTAGAGGATACCCCGGGCGCGCGTCGGTGTGGCCGTTGGACCGTTGGATCCTTCAACGGGTGATGTTGCGCAGCAGGCCGGAGGGAACGCCCGGGCCGCGGGAGGTGCGGCGGCGACGCGGAACTCTGTACGGGGTGGCCGCGCGAGGCACTTGCATCCGCGACCGGTGCCCGTGCGGGAGGTCTGCAAGCGCCTGGAAGACATAGCTCGGCGAGACGGCGGCGGCGCAGGATCACTTGAAGAGGATCTTTCTGAAGGCCTTGCGGAAGTCCCTGTTGAAGATGGTGTAGATGATGGGGTTGACTGCCGAATTGCAGTAGCCGAGCCAGAAGGCCACCGCGAACACCGTGTCACTGATCTGGCAGCGCTTACAGAGGGCACCCAGCACGTACATGAGGAAGAACGGCAGCCAGGCCAGGATGAAGGCGGCCATGATGAGACCGAGGATCATGGTGGCCCGGCGCTCGCGAGCCTTGGCCAGCTTTCGCTTGTGGCGCTCGGCGTCCGACGGGCTGTGCCGCGCGGCCACCGCGTACGTGAGTCCCGTAGGGGGCTGGGGCCTCCGCTTGGAGCCCGGCCTGTTGGGCGGGCGCCCGGGCCCGCTCCCACCCGAGGAGTCGCCCTCGGCGGCGGCGTTGGAAGACTCGCACAGTTCGCTGTCCTCGTCCCTCTCTGCGAGGGACAGCGTGGAGCCGTACGGATAGCGCACGATGCGCGACGGCGCGCTCAGCAAGCCCGGCGCGTCGTCCGGGGCAGATCCCGAACCCGGCGTTTGGTCGGCCTCCCGCTCGCGGTCCTTGCAGGCCGCGGGCGCGAGTCCCTCCAGGCGGCGCAGCGGGGGCGACGTGGGCTCTTCGGGCGTCTCGATGATGATCTGCGGCGCGGCGCTGGGCAAGAGCAGGCCCCTGCGCCGCTGCGCGCCGCCGCCGTTCATCTTGTGCGCCGCCGAGGAGTCCGGCGGGCTCGGGTTGCTGAAGCTGGTGCACGTCGTGGTCGTGGTGGTGGATTTGTCACGCCCGGGGTCGTTGGTGAGCTCCGGGACGTGCCGGGCCTGCTTCTTGACGTGCCTGCGCGCGCGCGAGCGAGCCGCGAGGAATATCCGGATGTACACAAACACCATAACGACGGCTGGGACGTAGAAAGATCCCATGGCCGAGTAGAGGACGTAGCCCACGTCCTCGGACACGGAGCACTGGGGGAACTCGGACGCCTGCTGTGACTTCTTCCAGCCCACGAGCGGCGGCAGCGAAATGAGCGCCGAGAGGAGCCACACGAAGCAGATCATGGCCATGGCGCGCGAGGCGGTCCGCTTCTTGAGGTACTCGACAGCGTGTGTGACCGACCAGTACCGGTCCAGGCTGATGAGGCACAGGTTGTTGATGGACGCCGTGCAGATGAGCACGTCCAGCGCCGCGTGGATGTCGCACCACAGCGAGCCGAAGATCCAGTAGCCCATCAGCTCCTTGGCAAGTGAGAAAGGCATGATGATGAGGCCGATCAGGAAGTCGGACACTGCCAGGGAGGCGATGAACCAGTTCTGGATCGTCTTCAGGGTCTTCTCGGTCGCGATGGCGATGCACACCAGCATGTTGCCCACTACGATGAGGATCATGATGCAGGTCACCACGAAGGCGGTCACCACAAAGCTCAGCCTGGAGTAGCGGCTCGGGTAGGGCGACCCGTCCCACGGGTCGTCCTCTTCGGGCCAGCCCTCGGCGGTCCCGTTGCTGCCGTCGACTGACCCGTTGGCCGCTACGCTGTCGAGCCAGCTTAGGTTGGCCGCCGTTCCGTTGCTCATGACCCTTCAGGAACGCGCGGCCCAGGCCGGGGCTCCGCGACGCTCACGGGCATCGTCCCCGGCCGTGGGCCCGGGTCTCCGAGAACCCTCGATGCCTCGATGATCCTTCGTCGTCGTGCGCTGCTGCCGCCGGGGATGCCGAGTCGTCGTCGACGCTGTAGGCCGCTGCCGCCCGCTGCCGGAGAGGTGCGTCCAGCAGGAAGTCCGGGCCCCGTGCACTTCGCTCTTGGTCGCCGGGATGTCTCCGGGACGACTGCAGGCAGATCCTGCGGGCAGACAAAGCGAGGACGTCACTCCACAAACGTCGGCGCGCTGACACGCATCGTCGCATGCGAGCACAAAAGGGTCGACATCAGAGTACACATGGCATTCGTTTGCATACAACTCGCGAAGAAAGCCGCTCGACTATACGAGGGCGGAACCGAGGCATGATATTCAGCTCGCGAGATGCCGAAAGAGCTTTAAGTAGGAGCCTTTTTGTTTTTACACACCCTTCGAGAAACATCGTTGTTACTTCGTCACTACGAGATGTATTTCTTTTATTTTACCTTGCTCTCATGGCGACCGAGAGCTTCCTTAAAGATGGCGCACACAAGTAACGATACCCATTATGTTACACCGAGAAAAATAACACGTGTTTCCGACACATTTTTGTTTTCGTTCGTCCGTTTTAATGGTTTTAATGGTTAGACAAGTTTTACACTCAGATAATATGTATCATGAGATCGTAATACGCTATATATTATTTGATACATGCAAAAAATAACTCAATCCTCTAAAAAATTTAAAAAAGTAAACATCTACTCAGTATGATCAGCTCATGTGCCATTAAAACATTATAAGAAATATACTGTTACAAGTCTGTTGTTGCGTCTAGCCTCATACACCTTTTCCTCCAGATCCAACGTTCATCGCAGGCCGGTTAGAATGCTTACGCTATTTTGAGCATGCCCCAAAGCAAAGAACAAACACTTCAAACTAGCCGCCAACAACACATTCAAGCAAAAACACGAGCAAAAAACGAAGCCTGAAAGTTAGAGCTACGCCTTTCCTTTAAAGCGAAGATTTATCCCCAAGACGCCAGGATGCAGAGTCGCGTCTGAAAAAAAAAAAGGCTATACCTAAAGACAAGAAAAATGTCGGCAAGTCTACGAGAAACAAACACCCCTTCCCCCTCCCCCGAAAAATAAAAAAATAACAGCTTTTACCACACCGATAAGCGGTGTATGCAGGCCGAACATGTTAAATGTTCACTTTGGCTGGTGCGAGCGCTCGCTTCAACGTTAGTTTTTCAAGATTGGCAGAAGAAAGAAAGCGCCAGGGTCTCTGGTGTGTAGCCCCGAGGCAGCTATTGTTCAGCGTCTCCTCAAGCGTTTCCCCGCGCGTTGGCACCTCGGGGGCCAACCGCTGTCAAGACGCAGTGTACGCCTGGTTCGGTTCCATTGGAGCCGACAGGGCCCGACCCAATTCATCACGATCCCGAACAAGAGCTGGCAGCGAGCTCTTGCTTCGGAGGAATCGACCAGGGTCCTTCGCCCCTGGGCGGCCATGGGATGCGGTGGGAAGGGACGGAACGCGATAAGAAAGTCTCCAAGTGTGTGTGAGAGACTGTGTGTGGATTTGTCTACTTGCGTACGTGTGCGGGTTTGTCTGTGCGTATGTGTTTGTGTGCTTCTTTGCGTTGTATGTGAGCCTGCTTGTGTGTGCGCGCGTGTCTGTGTGGGTGTGTCTGTGTATGCAAGTGTGTGCTTGTGTGTGTGTGTGTCTTACTGCATGTATGTGTGTGTGCGCGTGTCTGTCTTTTGTGCATGTGCCCGTGTGGGTGTGCGCGCGCGCGTTTGTGCATGTGTGCGTGTGTGTATACGCGTGTGTTTTTCGACATGCCTATCCGTGTGCTCCCGTGCGCGTATGCAGGTTTTGGGAAGCCTCCTGGCCAAACGGAAGAGTCGGACGAGAGACGAGTAACGAAAGAAAGTGAAGCAGACCCATAACATTTCTTTTTTTCCGACGTTCGAAACTCACGTGCAGTGTCGGGCGCGTGCAATGGACATTTCTGTTTTCCTCGAGTAAATATGAGCAATCGTAATTTGGCTTTCTTTCTAGACGGTAAAACATGTCGAAATTCGATTGATGAATGAGCCTTTTTGCACTAAAAATGTAACACTCTTAAGGGAGTAAATCAGCTTGTCCCAGGGCTACACCGTAAAGTGATAACAGAAACACCCGTAGGACACCGGTGAACATTCTAACAACAGAATGCTGGCGGTCTTAGCCGTGCTCTAACAATGTCTATTTTACGAGCAACATGTTTACGCGCAGTTCTCACATGCCCAGAAAGAGAAAAATACGGACGGAAAGAATCATGCACGACATAGGAATCACTACACTGTAAATTGCCCGCTGCTGCCTTATATACTCGACAATCCAACACTCTTTCGCAGGTAACCTCTCCGCCCCCACCTTACCCTGTTTCTGCCTTTCACGTCACGCGGCGCCACGCCATTGGTCGTGCGCGCTATGGCCGTCAAACCAACAGCTGCGTTCCGTCGCTGACATTCTTCCTCGTGGCCTTGTTGCGGTGCGACCAACACCGACCCAAGCAAACAGGGTTCGCGCTGGGTACCCATTTAAAGCTATACGAGTAGAAACTAAGTCTCTGGAGGAGACGAGAGAGCACGAGGACGTCGGAACGTCGAGCCCTATACCCTGTCTCAGGAGTTGTGCGCAGCAAAGTGCAAAGGAATTGGCGCGCGCACGTGGCTTTTCGATTTGCTCTCCTTCCGCGAGTGCTCGTGAAAGGAAGGCAAATCTGAAAGCCAAGCGCTCGCGCCTGTGCTTTTGCCTTTGCTGCACGCAACTCATGAAAAGGAGTAAAGTTAGAGTGATTAGTGGATAGACACAAGGCTAGCTGCACTTGTCCCTCCTCACTCTTCAAACGCATTCGAACGCCGGCGTTCACGTTCTCCCTCTTCGAACGCGTTAGAAGAGCGGGTGCAGACAAAGGCGCAGCTACCTTTGCGTCTATTTTTCAACCAGCGCTTGGGGCTCCGATGTCCCCGCGCATTGTCATCTCGATCCTCCTCTCACTGAGCTACTACCCGTATTGCTTTAAAAACAACAATCGAAACACTCTGCTAAGAAATCCTTTTTCTCTTTTAAGGCGGTGCCACGACATGTTTTCGGTGAAGTTGGGATGAGCTCCCAGAACAAAGATGTTACACTTCAGGCTTACAAAATACGGGCCCATTTTTTTCCGTCTACTGTTCATGTTGCCTTTTTCGCTGTCTACGATAAAAAAGAACAAACAATGCACAATATCGCATTGTGATATTTTAGAACTGTAAAAAAAAAAAGAAAGCGCCTGTGCTTACTTTAAAATTTTAGATGAAAAAAAATATTTTTTAACGCAGAAACGCTGTAAGTTTATCTGAGGTTTGGTAAAAATATTGTGATGGGCATCGTGACTGAACAATCGTTTCGTATTTTTCATTTTAATGGTCACATGATGGAAAGCAAGCCTTTAGAATTGTTTGAAATCGTTTGGAAGTAAAGTAGTCGTGCTTCTGCCGCCCGTTTTTGGTGAAATAGAGTTGAATGGAGGAGAAAGTTCGCGCGTCTTGGCCTTTACTTTTTTCTACTGAGGTTTTTTCGGCCCAAGATCTGGTTACATCAAATGCCCCGTTAATAGAAAAGCTAGACGAAAAGAAAAACGACACGATTTCAGGTTTTTTCCCTAAAAATATGGTTGCACGCACCGGACATCTTCGAATCCAGATTTTGTAAAACTAAAGTTCGTCTTCAAAATATTTTTGGAAGCAATTCAAGGTGCAAGCGTCAATAGTTAGCTTTGGAGAGTTTCGGTGGCATTGATTTGAGTTCAAGTGGGAGAATGAGTAGGCATTAAATATCTCCAATCTGTAGTGGAAAAAGTAAAAGAAGAAACTACAGTCTGACTAAAATATGCCCATCACATCACGGACACTAGCAATAAAGCTAATTAAAACATACACACAATTTACTTTTAGAATACGAAGAATTAGAATTTTCTTAAATTTTTGCAGTGTTTGTTTATGATTATCAATGTTCTGTCTTTATGAAAGCTAAAAACTGAATTGACGTCAAATAGGCCGATCTGGAACGTAAGTTTGCTGCACTCGTCATTTGTTATTGTAAAACTGCGTTCATGAAGGTACAAAAATACTAACAAAAATGAAAGGCATTTACAACTCCCCGTAATGCCGAATTAGGAGCGCAGCTCTTGAGGAGGAGGAGGGATGGTACGAAGAGAAGGGTATGCCCTCCTCCTCGTCCGTACACTCCCTTCCTCCTCCTTCTCTTTCTCCTCCTTTCCTCCTTCTTCCTCCTCCTCTCCTTCTCCTTCTCCTCTCTTCCTCCTCCTCCTCTTCCTCTTCCTCCTCCTCACCCCCTCCTCCTCTCATTCTCTTCTCCTCCTCACCCTCCTCCTCCCTCGTGACCCTTGAAGGCCTCGTGAAGGTCATGACTTTCACGAGTGAAGGTCGTGACCTTCACTGTGAAGGTTGTGACCTTCACGAGTGACCTACGTGACGTCACTCGTGACCCTTGTGACGCCACGCGTGACGTCGTTATGCTAAACGTCCCATACTGCAACGCGCGGTTGCGAGTGACGTCACTCATGACATCACTTTCGTGGCGTCAATCGTGACCCTAGTGGCCCTCGTGACGTCACTCGTAATTCTCATGACGTCACACGTGACGTCGCTTGTGACGTCATTCTGGGAAACGTCCCATAATGCAACGCGCGGTTATACCGACGGCGACGGCGACGCCACTCAAGACGGAAACGGGCGCCTAAGAGCTGCTATCTAAAAGCATGAAAGACGTTTACAACAAATCTCTGTAACGCGAAATTAGAGTGCAGCTCTTGAGGAGAGGGAGGACAGGGTACGAAGGGGGTATGCCCCTTCTCCTCCTCCATACCCCTCCTCCTTGGTTCCAGTTCTCCTTCCCTCCTCCTCTGCTCCTCGTCCTCCTCATCTCTCCTCCGCTCTCCTCCTCCCCTACTCCTCCTGCTCTCTCCCCTCCTCCTCCTCCTTCCATCTTCCTACTCTTCTCCCCTACTCCTCTTCTTTTCTTCCTCCTCCCTCTACACTCCTTTTCCTTCCTCCTCCTCCGTTATTTCTCCTCTTCCTTCTTTTCTTCCTCCTCCTCCTCCTCCTAATTTTCTACTCCTCCTGCGTACCCTTTCCTCCTCCCACAGTTTCCCGCATAATTTAGATGACAAATTGATGCCACAACAGCAATTCAATTCCCCGCTAAATTTAGCGGGAATTGAATTACTGTTGAGGTCACGTGACGTCAATTTTCCCGCTAAGTCTAGCGGAGAAATTGAATTTGTTCATACGTGATGTGACACCAAGTCATGTGACGTCATTTTCCCCGCTAAATTTAGAGGGAAACTGAATGGGTGTTGAGGTCACGTGACGTCACTTTTCCCGCTAAATTTAGCGGGTTAATGAATTGCTGTTGAGGTCATGTGACGTCAATTTTCCCGCTAAATTTAGTGGGGAATCAAATTGCTGTTGAGGTCACGTGACGTCAATTTTGTTGCTAAATCTAGCGGAGAAACTGAATTTATTCATATGTGACGTGACATTAAGCCATGTGACGTCATTTTTCCCGCTAAATTTAGCGAGGGAACTGAATTGGTGTTTTTGACACGTGACATAAGTTTTCCCGCTAAATGTAGCGGGGAATAGAATTACTGTTGAAGTCACGTGACGTTAATTTTCCTACTAAACGTAGCGGAGAATTTGAATTTGTTGACAGGTGACGTGACACCAAGTCATGTGATGTCATTTTCCCCGCTAAATTTAGAGGGAAACTGAATTGGTGTTGACTACACGTGACGTCAATCTTTTCCACTAAATTTAGCGGGGAAATGAATTGCTGTTGAGGTCACGTGACGTCCATTTTCCTGCTAAATTTAGCGGGGAATTGAATTGCTGTTGAGGTCACGTGGCGTCAATTTTCCCGCTAAGTCTAGCGGAGTAACTGAATTTGTTCGTAGGTGACGTGACACCAAATCACGTGTCGTCATTTTCCCCACTAGATTTGGAGAGGAAACTGAATTGGTGTTGAGACCACGTGACGTCAATTGTCCCGCTAAATTTAGCGGGGAATTGCATTGCTGTTGAGGTCACGTGACGTAAATGTTCTCACTAAATCTTGCGGAGAAACTGAATTTGTTCATATGTGACGTGACACCAAGTCATGTGACGTCATTTTCCTCGCAAAATTTAGCGGGAAAGCTCAATTGGTGTTGAGGTCACGTGACTTCAATTTTCCCGGTAAATTTAGCGGTGAATTGAATTGCTTTTGAGGTCTCGTGACGTCAATTTTCCCGCTAAATCCAGAGGAGAAATTGAAGTTGTTCATAGGTGACGAGACACCAAGTCATGTGACGTCATTTTTCCCACTAAATTTAGCGTGGAATTGAATTGGTGTTCAGGCCACGTGACGTTAACTTTCCCGTCATATCATAGCGCGGTTGACGCGCCGACGCTGACGGCGAGGCCTGACTGCAGCGCGGAAAAACGGGCGCCTTCAAGATGGCTGACGGGCTCTAAAAAGACAAAGCTACAGCAACAGGTCAAACATTACTTAGGCGTACAGTTATTTAGCGTCGCTTGCTGTTTTACTTTGAGTTTTTCCAAGTTTGTGTCCTTTCAGAAATGTGTGTGCTGAGCGTGGCCCGTCAAAAAATAGCTTATATCACAAAAAGTTTATTTCAGTTAGATAATCTCTGTCTTATTACGTTCAATCGTGTCAAGAATTAAAGCTGAAACCGAAAATCTCCGTCTAGTTGTAACTAACTCGATCTGTGGAAAAGTCGCATTTAACGAGTTACTGACGTTCCAGAAGTTGTTGTCTTGGCATTTCTACCGAAACGTTAGGATGGACACTTCGGTCGTGCCAGCATTAAACTCCGCGTTCACTTCGACGCCGCTCCATCCACTTCAAGTTGTTTACTTTCACCACCTTAAGCTCTGAGTCAAGAAATTTCAAGCGGTTAAGATAAGAGCCGTCCATAGAACTTGTATTTCCACACAATCAAAACCAGAATGCTGCTTGTTTTTTTCAGAAATAATCGTGAATTGTTAAAATGTATGATCTATAAACGGTGGTACTGGTCAACGTTTCGTCCTAAAGAAACCCTTTGTCGCAAAATAAACTGTGAACCAAAGTAACAACATCACTGTTGAGCTGAAAAAATATCGTCAACTTTCGTGTGTAAAAAAAATACTTGGATACATTTCGTTTATTCATTTTAACTGCAAATAAATTTTCCGATTGCACATGGTTGAAAAAACCCCGAGACTGCGGGTAAAAACGACACAACACTTTAGAGACTTCTTAGTGTTGTGTCGTTTACCTGCAGTCTCGTTTTTTTTTCAACCATATGAAACACTTGACGTTCAACCACATTCTCAGAATTCGGTGTGGTAAATAGAAAGGTTTAGGGAACCGTTTTGCACATGCGATACGGTACGATGCGCCCTCCGGCACGCACTGCGCATGTGCGAGTCTTCTGCGGCAGCGCATGCGCAGTTCGTACCGGAGGGCCGTATCGAACGTGCAAAAACGGTTCTCTGAAACCAGTGTTGTACACGTTCCTCAAAGAAAGGAACGAAATATCGTTCCTCGTTTGTTTCTGATATTTGGAACGCGTTCCCGTTACAGGTTCCATTTGTGAAAAACGCACTTGTTCTCGTTACAGTTAAAACAAATGGAACGAATCGTTACATATACGTTACATTTGTATTTTGCTGAATATCATATTTAACTAAATTGAGGAAAGCATTTTTTATATCTATCAAATTAATTGGGAACATACCAATTAATTTATTCAATGTCGTAATGGAAGAGCACCAGGAGATGAAAACAAGCAAACGCAGGATTTAATTTCTTGACATATTCGCCTTTAAAAATCGCAGTTTTTAATCATATTCATGTTTGTGGTGGACGATTCAGACGAGCCAAATGTACTGTTACTTCACATTGCACGGGTGTTTTACAACAATCTCATACGTTTCAATGTAACAAAGTCCCTTGTTCGAACTTAACAACAGTTGCTCCTCGATGTTGCAGTCCGCAAGACGAGCAATTGAAGAAGAGGGTAGGGTTTTCGAAAGGTCACTCTTGCAAACTACAAGTCCTTCTTCATGAAGGTTGGATTCGTTGTTCAGTTTGAAGGTGGGGGACAAGGGGAGAAGGAATAAAGGTTAAACTTTGTGTTTCTTAATTGAGCGATGTTCGGGATATTAGGGTGTGTTCGATGTCTGGTAACCTGTTCTTTTGTTGTAATTGTAGTTCTCTTTTCGAAAGTTCAGTGATGGCTGCGGTCGGCCTTAGATTTCTGGGTGTATGAGGATTTGTAGAAGCAAAGTAAGTATCTAAGGTTGAAACAACCCCCTTTCTGTGTTTTTTTCCTTCTACTAAAATTTTTGCCTTATGTACCGCACTCTCGTGCACTGAAAAAAGAGTCGATATCCAATAGCTCTCATGCACCAAGCGGTTGCCAAGCGAGTACCAAACAAAATAGACCCCAAGATAAGTAACCAAAACGTTAACGAGATCCTGCTCTTCGGAAAGATATTATTTTCGTACTTTTAGAATTTCGCAGTTAGAAATAAAATACAAATCACCCAATGGACGAAAACAAGGAACGCCGCTCCTTTTCCCGTTCCGGTAAAAATGTAACGAGTTCCCGTTGCAGTTGCACCGATGCGAAATGAAACGGCGGTGTTCCTTCGTTCCTCCCAAAAAGGAACGCGTTCCACGAACGCCGTTCCAAACAACACTGCCTAAAACTCTCTATGATGGGCATTCCGGTGCGCACTACGCATATGGAAGACTTCTGTGGCAGCGCATGCTGCCACAGAAGTTTGCATATTTGTATCGGATATGCAAAAACGGCTCCCTAAAACTATCTAGTAACTACTTTTTCCACCGTATTTATTTGTTACCGTATTTACCTGAGTAGCTACTTATGAACAAGACCCCGTATATTTTTCCGCTGAACACACTAACAACCTAAAAATGCGTTCGGCATGAAAAAAAAAAAAGGTAGCTAATAATGAGGTCGAGAACACAACTCACCGTAGAAATGCAATTTGAGCAGATAGCATTTTCGCGTGCAGACGTTATATCTATCCCAAACGGTCAAAGTGCAGGTGCGCTGATGCGTGTTAGTTATGATGTTTAAATTCTGAGACTGGGAAAGAAACGTGAAGACAAAGTGGAAGGGGCAGAAGAAAGGGGACGTACAGTGTTGGAAACTCAGCTACAAAATCCACTTTATCCAAAGCTTTTATGCCTATACCTCCCAAGTTTATCAACAACACCCCCCCCCCAAAAAAAAAAATATATATATATATATACATATATATATATTGATATAAATAGTTTTTTTACCTTACTTACTACTTAAAATTACTATGAACTTTGGTTTCGAACACTCCTAAGCCACAGGACAAATCTAGCAACTCTTGGAGGTACCACGACCGAAACACTTCAACGAAACCATACCATTGACACATACAACAAAATATAAGATGACATGTAAAACGTAAACTGTAAAGCGTTATCTATGTTCCGAAATGTCTCCGTCGTTTTGACGATCGCGGTGATTGGCTATCCACGTGCTTCGCGGAAAAGCGGACCCAGAGGCTTTGTTCGTAAAGAATGCCGATCTATTCCTCGAGTAAGTATACGGAAATCCGGTAAAGTCCGATTGCATTGATTGACTAATTTAGTCAGAAATCCGGCTCTGAATGGCGAGGTTTGTCAAAGAATGTCGAAAACTATTCACATAAAGCGAAACCTACAGAGGCTTTGCACACGCGCCAGATTACAGCCGCCATTGCTGACCTTCGTTTGTCTTATACCGAGATTCCGAGCCAGTGAAGGGGGTATTGACGAGCCTCCTGAAAGTTCAATGCTCGGGAGAAGGACGCGGTACAATCTAAAAGGGCGATAACCTGCCCTGCTGCGGTCATGATGAAGTGAAGTAAACGTAAAAAAAGGAATAAAAATTGAAGGTCGGTCATAGCGGCGCCTATGCACAGACGCTGCAATAATATATATATATATATCGAGCTAGTTGGTACATACTGTTGGCAATCGGGTCAGCTGAACACGAAAAAAAAAGAATCCCACGAAGGAAAGGACAGGACATACCACCGCTGTTTGTCCAGTCCTTTCCTTCCTGTCCTTGTTTTTTGGTTTTTTTCGCGTTCAGCTGACCCGATTGCCACCAACAAAAATATATTTTTGTAGATTTGACAATAAGCAGTTGAATAAAATACAACAGACTGTTTTTGAGCTGCTTATTTCCTCTAAAACGTGGAATGTCACATTGGTACATAGAACACATAGAACATAGAATGTCACATTGGTAAAGTTTTGGTGGAAAACACAGAACTAATTTGATAAACCATTTGGCGCCGTTTTATTATCGTATTTTTTTAGATTAAGTACCATAGAGTTGATATAAATGTAGAAATGTATGATGATAACGCTGTCATTTGGACGATATGCGATAAGCAAAAGTTGCCAGACGCACTTATTTCTCATCTTCCAAGTGTTGCATTTCAGCTTGGCTTTGTGCACGACTGTTTGCTCGTGCATACAATATTTAATTATTTGTGTTGGTATCCCTTTTACGTGAAACAAGCACCAACAAATGCAGACTTGTTTTAAGTGAAATGCGCGTGCGTTGTTCATAAGTTTCTCGCTGAACATTGAACCGCGAGAAAAATACTCGTTTAAAAAAATATAATGAAAACTAATAAAGCCAGTAAAAAAATAAAGAAATAAGAAAAAATACAGAACAAAAACTACCATGGCATGAATTTTGACTCTGATGGAAAAAAATAAGTTTAAGGTGTTTATACATAAACTGTTATATTGAATTGTCCGGTATGCACTATACCGTACAGAATCTGCAATTTCATAAAATACATGAGCTCGACATCAAAACGAAATTGGGTAAATATTCAGTTATTGTCAAGACCGTTGAAGAATGGAATACGCATGCTTGCTGAGGTTACCTGTGCCGCAAATTCGGAGTTGTTTTATTATATGTCTGTTTGCTCCCCTGGGTAATTCCTAGCAGCGTAACCGGACCAGAATGAATAAATAATAAATAATAAATAATAGACATTAAAAAATAAAGAAAAAGAGTTTCTTTTAAAGCACTTGAAAGTATGTTAAAATACACCATTTGTGTATATTTTTCATTGATGTGATATTCACCAGTGTTCTTACCAAGCAGTACAGAAGTTACGTTTCTTTACCCAAGTATTGAAGACAATTTACCGAGAAGGTTTTCTTCAAATCTCTGCCCTTTATTTAAAATACATAAAAAATAAAAAAGACACCATTCCAGCAACGGAATGCAAAGGTATTGGATTTTACGCAACCTACGTATCCCTCTGGCCCAAACAAGAAATATCGTGTAACGGCAACTTATCGGTGTAACTTGAACAGACATCACAACTATTAAGGTGACTGCACTGTACGAGCGCTACATCGATATGAGTTTAAACCCGAAAGATATGAGGAATATGGGTTTAAACCCGTAACCTCGGCTCCACACCTCGATTTGACTCTACATCTTGACAAGTTAGTAACTTTATCTCTAACGTCTTGACGTAATCATGCATGCCCTCAAGTCACATAATAAAATCACTCGTGGCAGACTCTTAGAAATTGAGGAAAAGGAAAAATAAAAAAATATATTAATCACTCCCCTTTAACAACAATAATTAAAAAAAAGAAGACGGATAGAAACAAGGATATAGGAATTATTTTCTGCGTTACCGTCACCGAAAAATACGACATCAAAGTGTGGAGGAGGGTACAGATCATACCACCACTAATCTTCTAGTCTGAACGGCTAAAATAGTTACATACGAAGAGAAAATGTGCCGCTGAAGACTATATGCGCTATATCTCACTCAATACTATTCTTCAACTGCCAACGTGTCACAACAATTTACATGCACTCCACTTTGTAACGCAAGCGCCCCAAGAAAAAACAATGAAGGTCTCAAGTTGAACGGTCAAAAATTTTACATCCAATTAACTTGACCCCTCCACCTCGCTGGCACCTCAGGGTTTGGACGAAATTATATAACTGAAACACAGGCCTAGCTATACCCTGAAGAATTCGACACTTTCTGGGAAGCGAGCTCCATCTCTTCGCTTACGGAAAAAGAATTACCTTTAGAACATTCTAAAGCATCGGCATTCAGTTTCACACGAGAGACGAGTCTAAAACAAAATACGTACATGACGACGCTTTCACCTTGGGTTAACTTCTTCAGCCGCACATTTGCCACCAACTGCCTTTTTGTTCGCGGAGAACGTTCTATGCCCGCACACAAGTAAGTGCTACTACACTCCACCCCTGCTCACTTGTGTGTGCGAGGTGCGTACCGTCGAGCTCTTTTTTTATTTTTGTTTTCAGTTGCTTTCTTACGCAATGCGAGCGCTCGCTCGGGAAGCAAGCGCTCCGCGGCTGCCGCCACTCGAGATAAAGAAAGGGATCGTAAAAATAAGATGAACGATAAAAAAAAGAAAAAAAAGGAAACCAAGGTTAAGACCGAGAGAGGTTCGAGTGGCGCTAAAGATCTCCTTCCCTTAATCCGATAAGTTCGGCGTAGAAATTTGCGAGACGCCGATTTGCCTGACCTGTGTTCAGGCAGGCTTTGCCCACCAAGCTGTACCGTATTAGAAGTTATCGGTATAAGGTATTAACCAATGACTTTAACGAGTAACTTTGTGGTAAAGGGTCGGTTTTCCGTTTTTTTTAAATTTTGTTTTGTTGTTTGTTGATTTGGTCGAAATTGTGGGGTGCTTTGAAATTTATATTACATGGAAACAGCCTTGGGAGCCCTCTTTGTGTACGTCTTGTGTTAATTATGGCGTTTTTGATTTTAACTGAAGTGTGATTTACCTATAGGGTGTGTGTACTATATATATTTGGTTATTTTTAAGGTAATGTTTAAAATTACTGTTTTGTAACAAAACATTCAAAGTCACCTTTTTTTCGCCACACAGGGGCTGTCGCACTTTTGAACCAGTTTCTGTTGTGACACTGTTAAACTAATAAACAAAATATTGCAATCTGAGAAAAAAATTAACAAGATGTGGCGTTTTTATCGCGGTGCATGTGCAATTCGAGAAAGATCGTTAGGTCAACTCAAAAAGTAATAAAACATTGATTGAATTGTCTCTTTTCTAGAATAGCTACTTCATAAATTTTGATCTGGGGGGGGGGGGGGTGAATTCATAGAATCAGAATTATTTTCGAGGTATAATCTCACTTGAGGTACACGCATGTTGCCTAGAACTGGTGATTCCTTATTCATCTAATCCTTTTTTTTTCTTCTGGAGATTCAGGTTTCTGATGATCCCGGAGTCTTCCGTGAAAACTCAGATATAAATTGCTTCGAATTGTTCCAAATTATTCTTGCTTACTCGAAGATTAAAAAAAAGTAGTACAACTAATTTCGGAATACCAATATTTCGCTTGCAGATGACTCTCATGAAGGCTTGTTAGACACTATTTCACATAGGGCACGCTCTTTGTTCTGAAACCTGCACACAAGAAAAACAAAACCTGAAATATTAAAAATTAATTGAAACAACGCCCAAGAATTTCTCAAAATCTGATTCATGCAAGGAAAAAGAACGTTTTGAACAATACTATGAAAATGATTAATTAAATAATTAATTACAAAATTGATTACTTAATTATGTAATTAATTAATTAATGTATTCATTCAATAATTCATTGTTCCACTTCTCTACGTGCTCATGGAAAGCTGATGGCTTGCTTATAGTGCACAACATCTTGTTACACTAGAAACTGCGCAGTTTCAGCGTGAAAGGTTATCGATGTATTTCTTATTGTAGTCGATGCGCTGTATGTTTTTTTAAATAATGACGCAAGTCTTCTCTTGATTGAAGTCTTTTGTGAGGACGTCCATTAACTAAAAATAAGCACGTTTATACTAATAAACTCCTATGTATGCGAGAACGTTCGAATTAATTAAAGTGGAATTGTCCCGACCGCGTTACTATACCTGCCCACCATCCATTGCTTAATTTTTAAATTCCACTGCTTAAATTAATCCTCGAGGAACATTGTGGATCTAGCTTTTCTCCTTTTCAAGGGCCTAACACGTAACTGTGTTGTGTGTTTGTTTAGACATCGGGAAGTTAGTAAGCATATTGGTGAGCATCTGGTGTCTTCGCTGTAGGAAAAAGCAAGCACTACGGCCACGGTGCAAGACATCCACAGCTAAGGAGTGCACGCAGTAGTGATACACGACCGCATGGGGATTGAGCCCAGGATCCCTGGGTTCTGCGGCGCGAGCTTTCGCTCCACGTGCTCCGGTCTGCGGAGCGCTAACAGACTCGGTCACCGTTCAAAGAAGTACTCGAACACAAGATTCAGCTGGATCTGTGTTTGTTCTGGTACTTATAGTGAGACTGAAAGCTGTTGAGCGCGAATAAGACACGCATGGCAAGGTTCTGGTATAAAATCTCCGACCATGGTCAGGTTTTCATGACATGTTTTCTGGGGAAGGTATGATTCCGACAGATCGCCTCGACACGTTCTCGGCTTATGTGCACTGAATGTCTATTCTGCAGAAGAAAGAAAGATATTTTGGATTTTCTAGGTGTCACTAACATAAATGTTTTATACAACGTTTTTTGTTTATTAAGCACGAGAACTACGAACAATATTTGTGGAAAATTTCGACAGATGATTCACGCTGCTACAGCAAGGTTCGTTATCCTGCGGGTCAAGAAACGTTCACAAAATAATAATTGAATAACAAGAAAAGATTGCTTGTCTAAAGCATGCGTTGAAAATAAAACGGCGGCAGCTCAGACGAAAATAACAGAAGCGTGACGTATGAAAACCGAAAGTAAACGTAAGAGACCTTTCAAGTATATTTAAACCTCCAGTTAGAAAGGCTAGATGCTAGTGTATGAACTTTTTCTCTTACCAAGGCTCGCTTCAGACGCGGCAATTTTTCCCAGCTTCTTGGTGTTGCAACACAAGCAACACGGGCTCCGCGTTCACACGAAGCAACCGCATTGCTACGATTTTGCCATCACCATCAATAAACTTAATTTTCTTGCTCTATTTGGACACACAGTTACGTGCTAAATAGGTGTTTTTGTATCTTTAAATAACGTGGAGGATACTGACTCATCTCCATAAAAACAATTGAGTCGCGAAAACGATTCATTCTGAACCAGAATCAAGTTAAACTCCCCGCCTTTAGCGGTCATCATCACTACTCCAGGGCTATCACGTGAAAATATCGCGTCCATGATTGTCTGCTGCAGCTTCAAATTTCTCCAAGTTGTCCGAGCTGCTCACCTGTTTCGAGGCGGACCCGGTCCAAGCAATTCGTGTTGCAGCGCGAGAATCCAGGGAAAGCTAGGGTAAAACTAGCCAGCAACCCCAAAATTGCTTGAAAAATTGCCCTGCCTGAAGCGGGCATAACAAATTTTTCGCCAGATAGCTCTTGTTGGATTTTCTCCGTCGAGGAATGCTGTGACTAGTTGGTTGAAAACAATACTATTATAAGGAACAAAGTCCAAATTTCTACTTTCGAAGAAAACATATTTCAGGCTGTTTCGGGACAGACGATGGTTCTGTTCCTGCTTTTCACGGTTCTGGTCGCATCTCTGTTGTTGCAGATGTAGAAGTGAATGAAGAAGTATTGCTTAATTTGGGTGCTAAGAAGTGCCTGCAAAGTTCGAAGTGATTCCAAACGTGTTCCTAAAACAAGCTATGCCGAACGTTGTTCCCAGTAATACCCGATAATAATAATAATAACAATAATAATAATAAGAAAACTGCGGGGATGTTAATGTGTAAAAAAAAGTTTGGTTTAAAACGAGGCGAGAAACAACCCTGAGTAATTATTGACCAATTCCACTCACCCGGCACGCGCTGTAAATTTTCATAACACGTAATAGCTAATCATTTGATAAACTTTATAAAGAGTAACAACCTTCTGGATTTATGATAGTACTCATTTTAGCCGGGATAAGAAGTCTTTCATGACCGGCGAGAGCATAGAAGAAAGAGAGACAGGAGTACGACGTTTTCTTTGATTTTGGCGAAATGCTCGAGCGTTCACCAAAATTTTAAGTTATTATACAAGCTCTGTCGCGTTTTAATAATAATAAAGAAAGTCTCCGCATTGTGAATTGAATAGCGTAGCGCAGCGCACGGATGCTGATTGGTCGCGTATATCGAGTTCCCGCTCGCCGGCCAATGAAACGCGCGCGTTCTGCGCTATGCTGCATTCGCTGCGTTCAACGTCGGAGTATATAACAGAGCCTCAAGCTACGATATCGCTATTGCTACGATAACGGCGTGTACACCCATTGATAAAGCGTATAGGCTCCGATGCACTTCGAATTTGATGGCGCCAGAATAAGCTTTCAAACGCTCACCTTTCGCACGCGTCAGGCGGCTTCTAACAAAATGGTGTAGGTAATTACGTCAATGATAACACCCTAAAGGAAAGGTGGCATAGTACAAGTAAATTACCCTGTTTTCCGGTCTTTAAATCGTACCTCTCTATAATAAGAGGTTTAAAAAAATGGTATATAAGTTTCACCCTTGTATAGTCGTACATATATCTTTTTACGGTCGGCGCGGCGAAACTGCATTGATAAGCCTGCATATGTGTATTGTGATAGCGAGATATGGGAAAGCGAGAGCCAGTTTGAACATTCTCGTTAACGAATCGAACGAGAGATATATCCCTCGTGGCAAATTTGCACAATTTAAGCCCACAGATAAAAAAAAAAAGAAAAACGTTTTCAAGTCGCATCGTTGTATAAGACACACAAACAACAATATTGAAAAAAAAAACTTCTCAATTTGTACACTGGTAAATACGGTAAATATAATTGTTCAATGTGTTATTTGAGGTTCGAAACTAGGATAAATAACCTAAAAGGAAACTGCTTAGTACCTTAAGATGTTACATTGAGCGTTCAACACAAAAACAACTATAGGAAAGAAAAAACCAACAACAACAACAACATTGACAACAAAGTGAGGTTTTATTGAAAAAGATTCACGGGAACAAATTTTGATGAATATATTTTCGAAGGATTCATTCGTGTTTATATTCGAACATTTGCAATCTCTTCTGTTAAAATGTTTTTTTCTCTTGTTTTCTTTTCTTTTTCGATTGCAAAAGAAAATGAAACCTCGTTCGTACCTCCGAATGACAAAAAAAAAAAAAATCTAAATACCGAAATGGTCTAGCGCGAAGGATCCGTGGCATGTACTCGTCCTTGAAAGTTTAGCGGGGCCTCCTCGGCAACGGTACGGGTGCTGTGACGTAATTTGATGAGAAAATGCTGTCTGGAGACTCCCGACGGTGCTCCAACCTTGAGAAGCGGTCTCCGGTCTTTCCAATGCACGAGGTCGAGGCACGGTACTTACGTCTATGAAGTTGCGACAGATCCAATTCACGTCGCTCAAGTAGGGGTCAGGCAACGCAACTTCAAATCAAAAGGGAGATCTCTTGCACTTTCTTCCAGGACAGGATTGTTTGTTCCCGAATTATTTTTTCCCTCCATTTTTTTTTTGAGACCAGAATAGTTTGACAAAAAGAGAGGTGGGTGATTTGAACGAGCAATTTGAAATTAGGAACACTAATTTTACCCACGTTTCTGTGTTCCAGATATCTGTTTTTTTGCCATTTTTATTAATGTTTACATGTAAAAGCGTATGCTGCTAACTGTAGCTGGGAAATTGAAATCATTACAATTATATGCCAATTCTGGTTTCCTCGCTGAATTTAGTGGGGAAATTATTTCTTACAGTTTTACGGTGCACATTTTCTTGAAACATTACTTTTTTAACAAAAAACCGAAGCGGCTCTGTATTTGAGGAAAAACACACAAATCGTCTTCATCTGGCCTCCAAGATCACACATATTCAGAATATTTTGTAGCGTGAGCTACACTGGCCGAGGTTCAACAGTTTCGCGTGGCTCGCATAATGAGCAGTGCTCCGTGCAGCGCATGCGCGAGGAGCAGTGACGTCACACGGCGCACAGCTGGCGCGCCGGAGGCGCCGCCGCCGCGCCCGCCCCGCCGGTCTGCGCATTCCAGAGGAGTGACGTCACAGCCGCGGCAGACGCACTGGCGCCGCCGCGTGCCCAGCTGTGCGCCTCCGTTGCGCAGTAGCCAAGTCTGACGCCGCTTGATAGCGCCTCTCATTTTGTGCGCAGAAGCTCACGCTACGTATATCCTGGCATAGCCGAGCTAATCCAGCGCATTTTTTTTTCACTGTGGTATACGGAGGCTGCAGAAAAAATTTTTTTTAATGTACCCCTGGAGCTTCTCCTTTCCCGAGCGTGACGTCATATCAGGAGTTTTCGGAATCTCCGCTCTCGCGCATCTTCAGCGCCTATCAAACGTATGCATGCGCACTCTTGCTATTTAAAAAAAAAGGTAAAAAAAGATGTCACGACTGGTGTTAGTGCGGAGAAACAAAGGCCGGCTCTCATGTACAGTGAAGTGCTGGTGCAGCGCCGTTCACGTGCTGTGAACTACTTATCGTCTGCCATGAGCAACAGTTTTGACAGGTACGATACAAAGCTGTATGATACAAAGTTTTGACAGGTGCGATACAAAGCTGACGCAAAGCACAGCACGCGCTTAGCGCAAAGTCAGCGCTGTGCTTATATACTTCGTCTCACCTTAGCATGGACTATTGTTATCCGCGCGTGCCAAAAGTCCGAGCTAGTTGCTTTGGATGAAGCCTCGGCGACTGCTCGAGCGCTCGTGCAGCGAGTGCTCCAGTCAAGGCAGTCGAAGTTAGCCGCTCGCGCTTGCACAGCCTTCCCAGTTAGTCCGTGCTAAGGTGAGATGAAGTATAGCGCTCCGCTGTATGTGGAGCAGGCCTGGCAAGCTTGCAGTGCATGCGCTGCACACTCGAGCAACACGCGCTTGGCGGCCGAAACATTCTGGCATGGTGACTGGTCGGAGGCTTTTCGTGTTTTCTCGCGTTTGGTGACATCATCGGGGAAAACGAACGTGATATTCAGATTCACGGGATAAAAATACGCCAGAATTCATCTCTAACTCGTTTTTGTTTCAAGAACCTCTTCAGCTTCCCTCTAAGCCCGAACTACGGTGGAAGAAACACAATAAAGTGATGACTCTGGCCGCTCTTCCTGCGGCGAGCGAGCGACCAGATCGTGTTCGTAGCCAGCCTCGAACCAGGAGTAGCTAGTTCCGCGCCGCCGCGAAAGGGGCTGAGGTATGAGGTCCCTCCTCGGCGGCCATGGTGTAGGCGGCGTAGCGTGCTCGCCTTTTTCGCGGTGTGGTGGTGTAACGGTGGTGTGCGGCCAGTGGCTGGCCTCGTGTTTTGAATTGGTGCTGTGTCGATCACAGGTGCCACCATCGTGCACGATGGTGAGCCTTAACCCGAAAAAGAAGGAAGAGAACACAGATTTACGGACTCTGGCGACGGTGGCGGCGTGGCGGGGGTGAGGTACAACAAGAAGCTGTGAGCGAGGAATTGCGAGACCAACGCTGGGAGAAACAACCGGAGCGGTCGGTTTGGGAGGGATCCCATACTTCAGCGCCATCTGTCCCCGTGCGAGTGAAACGCGCTCGGTGCGCCGAACATAATGCGTCCGCCGCGTCGAACAGAGAGTCATCACCTAAACATTTCTTCCACCGTGACCCGAACGCAGCCGAGGCTACCAATCAACGACAATCTGCGCAGCGATTTGGGCCACAAGATTATTTTTTTTGTTTATCCTAGTATTAAGGGACTGTCATTAAATTTCTTAGTTATGGAAAGTTATGGAAACTCACCAAAAAAACCTTTCAAAGTAAAAGGTAGAACATGCGTCGATGTCGTGTTCTTGCTGACAGTGTCGCGCACATATATACGTGTGACAGTCCCATAACGTCGAAAATAGAACAAGTCTGAAATAGGGGAAATCATTTCTTCGAACAATATTACATCGACAGATAGTTTTGTCGACACTGCGACGTTTCATTGACAGTTCGTTTCGTCGAAAGGCTCACGGCTTCGTTTTATCGACGCATATGGCGACGTTTCGTTGAAAGTTACTTTCCGTGCACATCGCCTCGGCTGCTGGCATCCGTTTGAGTATAGCTTTCCAAACCCTTGGCGGTTCCGACCAGGCTTAGTGTGAGCTTGGGCCTGAGGTTATATTTCCTTTTCCCCGGAGGAGCGAAGTGAGGGGTGACTACGCGTAGCGTGGTCCGTTTGTAAACCTAGGATTAGGGCTCGGGAATTTGTTTTTGCTCTATCGGAACCGGTTGACTCCGCTGTAGTTTCAGTATACCTTCTGCGAACGCATTAAAGCCAGCAATTCGATACGATCCACCTAGTAATAAGAAATATATTGTCAACAAAACGTCGCAAAAGCCTGTATAAAAAATATTTCCACGAAACGTCATGGCGCCAATGAAACGTGCGCCCATGAAATGTGTGTCGATGAAAAGTAGTCCACGAAATGATAAGGATCCTGTTTGAAATAATGTTCCTTGATGCTCTCCCTAAGCAGTTCGGAGCTGCACCCGGCCAATGTTTATTGACTCTGAAGAACGGATGGACCTAAAATTGATTGGGAGCAACTTCGCATATTGAACGATCAAAACCGTTCGTTTGACTCGAGACGAGACAAGCGTGTGGTGGTGGTCTGTGATCACTTGAAAAATGAAATACTATTTTGCAGTAGTCATCGTTGAGGAAGATGTCAGCAGCCGATCAACTGGAACTCTGGCAGCATTTATCCAGCTGGGAGAAAACTTCCGCCGATCGGATTAATACTCAAAGCAATAAGTGTACAGAAATCTCTGTTCCTACAGCGATTGACTAAAAGGAGGGATAAACCAATGAAAGGTAAGGTTGGACGTAATATGTCAGAAGACTTGATTTTGTAAAAAAGTATTGTATCGGTGGTGAGGAATTGCTCAGATATTCAGCTGTGTTCGTTCAAAACCTCTTCTAAACAGCAAGTGTGGTGAAATAACGTAAATAAAACTCCCTATACCTTACGTTACTACCTTAATTGACGAATAATGATATGGCGTGCGTGCTACACATTATTTTGTAACTCACAGAAGCAGCACGGCAAATGATGAGGTTGAATAAAAAATATATTGCCGCAGAAACGTGGTCTGCGCAAGTGTGGCATTGAGGTAATGTTTAAAGTGTTAAATTTATATACTTCATTTATTACAAAGCAAAGAACAGTTTTAAATCTAAAATTTTTTTTAAAAGCGTCATTGTTTTTTTAGTTTCTTTTTTTGTAGAGGACTGTCTTCTTCGGAGAAATTAGAGTTTTCCGCAACATACGTTAAAACAGTGTTTTCCGGTAAGGTCGACGCACAAAAAAAAATATTATACCGGGTGGTTTTGTTTTTGTTTTTAAGATTAACAGATTTGTTTAAAAAAAGCCGTGAAAGCTACACTTATCCGGTTTGTGCAGGTGAGCTATACGGCAAGGGGACATATTATAGGGGCGCTAATGTTAACGACCAGTCGGCTAATTAAGTAAAATTTGTTCATTAACTATTTAATTAGGGAAAATAGACATGTGGTTCTAATTATAAACTTAGCTGAGCGTCATCAGAAACCACTAAATCAATCATATTTAGAAATACTTTGAGCTGGCGGGAAGCGTGGTAGTGCTCTAAAGGTACCACGCGTGGAACAGGTACAAGGCTGAGGCTATGATAGGAAACGGAAAAATCGCGCGGGCGCGCTATCGCATCGGTAGCCTTACTCCTGCTGCAGGAACGGTAACTTTAGCGCACTACTGCACTTCTCACGCGCTGAAAAGCTTTCTAAAAATTAATGATTTAGTGGTTTTTGATGACGCTCAGCAAGTTTCTCATGGGAACCATATGTCTATTTTCACTAGACAAAAAGTTACTTTTCGAATTTTACTTAATTAGCCGACTGATATTTACGATTTGCCCCTACCAGTACGTCCCCTGGCCATATAACTCACCTGCACAGACCGCATAAATGTAGCTTTCACGTTTTTTTTTAATTTTGTTTTCTTAATTCGATAAGTTTAAAAGAAAAAGAAAACACTCTGTATAGGTTAAGGTAAATTTGATGCTTTACGCGCCAAATCAACAAAGGGTATCTGGCGCGCCCCAGCAAAGAACTGAAGATGAATTTCTTTCACCTTGGAGATCTTCTGACGTAACCGAAAACTCGGTTACACGGTGCCTTCGTTGGAATAAGCATACGTTATACCACGGGCATCTCGGCTGGGATTCGAACCCGCCAACTAGAGATTCGCAGGTTGGTGCTCTGCCTCCGCCTCCCCAAAAATCATGGGCGAAAACAAAGATGTTAGCGCATACTGCAGTCGCGCTAATTACTATGCAGAGCGCAAGTTCGTCTGCTTCTTTGCGGGGTTTTGGTGACGTCAGAAAGACGCCGAGCTCTGATTGGCTCTGATTGAAGGATAGTGGGTAGACACTCAAGGCAGCTTGCTTTGAGGTCTCCCCACTATCCTTGAATCAGAGCCAATTAGAGCTCGGCGTTCTAACGTCTCCGTACCCCTGAAAAAAAAAAAAAAAAGCAGGCGAATTTGTTTTTTGCATACGCTTTTTTTATCTTAATGCTAACTTTAGTGAGCGTCTCTCAAACGTGACAGTACCCCATTTTGTTTTCTGTAAGCCGCTAGTCGCGACTAGTTTTGTTTATAACAATCCCGTCTAAAACAAAAGTTCCCCACTTTCTTTTCTAGACGCCTTCTATAGACTCTTACATTTTGTTCCACCGTCCAAGCTGAGACACCCAATGTTCACGACCTCGTCTTAAAAGTGTTAGTTTTCTTTTTTTCGTAAAGAAAACATGCACCCTAAAATTGCATCACTCTTGTTAAGTTTCATACGTGGTACCTCACAAGTAGAGACAAAAATCGCGCGTTATTTCGAAACTTGTACATATACTCCGGTCATTTCGCGTTCTCTTCTTCACATTTCAGCTGTTTAAAGTTGCAAGACTCCTACGCCCATTTTTCTAGACAACGGAGGCGCTGCTGTTTTATCGCTTCGCCTTTAATCCCCGAGTGCAATCGCAGTTATCAACAACTGCTCCGCGGGCCACCACGGCGATCTTAGGGGGCGAGGGATATACAGCCACCCCAACGTTGCACCAACTCTCATACATTTTAGAGGAGCGCGCTATAGGCAACCGCGAAGGGTTTCAGCGATGGCGCAGAAAAACAGAACGTGAGGTTTTAGTCCGCGTCTGGGACCCCCTTCTTAATAGTGCACGCGTATCTCTCAAAACGAAGCAAACATATCGTGGAAAACTATCTCGTATCACAGACAAAAAATAAAAAAGCTATTTTTATGCGTTTGTATATGTGAGTTACGTAATGCGTTGGCGGCGCTTGTGGCGAGGAGCGTACAGACGACCACAAAACGCAACAGCCTGGACTGGCCTCCTATCGTCTAGGCCCGGTTCTCCGTTCGCTAACCGTAAAAATGAGTCTTCGGTATTAGATTATTCAACTAACTCATACCTACTAATATTACTTACCCTCCCAGTATTAGTTTTTTTTTATTGGACTAAACCTTGTTACACAAAATTCAGTTAAGGCGAACGCCGTATTTGGCCGTCACGGTATTCGGTTAGATTCGACCATGTCTAATTTATTTACAGCGGGGTTGAACTGGACTCATTAATTAGATTACTAGAGTGAAAACCATTTCTTTTCTTGCGAGTATTTTTTTTGTCTTAGTGAATAATTTAGACGGGATTTTATCATTACGCTTGACTGAACTCATTAAATTAGTTTATTACATATAATAATTACTATATTAATTACTTTAGAGACCCTTTTTCAATTTTTATTTGATTGATTCAATTTGAAAGAATAAATATTTTAGAGACCCTTTTTTAAATTTTGTTTTATTTGATTTCATATGAAGTGACTCTGCAATTAATCTTGGTTGCAACTTAACCTAATAAAATTTTGAGCAATCCCGATTTTTTATATTATAGTTATTGTAACGTGATCTTTTTTTTTGACAGGGCATTATTTTTGTCTCTTTTTGTTTTGTTTTATGGTCTGGTGGCGTACTACATCATGGTGGGTCGTTCCAGTAAAGAAAATGGCTGGTGACTATGCTGCGGCGCAAGATCCACAATCTTAAAAATAAGCAAACGCCTGTTCAAAGAAGTTCAGCTTTTGGGGCGGGACTACCTTCTGTACTCCGTAAGATTTGAAAACGAGCGTATGGGTGAATTCATACAGACGCATGAAAGAATAAAACATCAAGGACTGGGACGGAAACAGGACTTCTTTCATTGAACAACAACATAGAATGACACAAAATGTAAAACCGTCTCACAAAGGTTTCAACATTTACTATAAATTTAAAAGTTTAAAAAGCACTAGCGTCACGACGATGTATCAGTAATCTAGTCATCTCCGTTGTTAGGAATTCGACCTCAGTCTCTGTCAGTGATAATGTTATATTGTTGTCGCTAACGATAATATTATCGTTAACCCTAAAGGGAAATGTGCTATAAACTTAAAAGTTTAAAAAGCACTAGCGTCACGATGAGGTATCAGTAATCTAGTCATCTCTGGTGTTAGGAATTTGACCTCTGTCTTTCTCAGTGATAATGAAGGTGCAGAAATGTTACTGTTGACAGTTCCCGTGACAAAATATTCAATTATTTCTCTCCCAAATCTGTTGTTGTGCACCACTGATCTCCATTATAGGGGGCTGGATGGCGCATTCAGCAAGCAGGTATGAAGCCACCGGAAGTAAGTGGCTTGTCCCGGAAATGAGCACTTGGCAGGCTTTGTAACCCTTCCGAGCGCTGGTTCGAAAAGCGTCGTGGGCTCTGGATTTTCGCTTGTCACCTCAAGAGAGCCTGCTTGTTGCGCAGTAAGAGCACATGCAGACCCGAGAAGTATCATGGGAACCCATCCAATGTAAACATTTTGAGATTCTAGTTGATCAAGTGTGCATTAGTCCCAAATTCAAATGCCCCATTTTCAAGATTTAATTCGGAGCATGGTTATTAAAATACACTCAAAGACACCGGAAAGTACGGACCAAAACATCGACTGAATGCACTAGGAAGCCCAGCTGACGCCCGACTTCCGGGACAAGCATCAAACTTCCGGTGGCTTCAGTTGCGCCCTGCTCGGAGAGCGGCAATGCGCCATCCAGCCCCCTATAATAGAGATCAGTGTTATGCCCGCCCGGTATTTTAGTATCAGAGAAAAAAGGAGCATAGTCATCGCACGTGCGGCTTTGAACGACGATTGGGTGAAAATACTCATTTGAAGCCTTTGTTGCTTCCCCAGTTGTGTTCTCTGAGTCGATGGTTAACTCATCTCCCAGTTCTAGACTCCGTTCACCTCTAAATTGACAGTGCGGTAGAAGCTACGTGTGCTTGCCGGACAAATCACCTGCTTCGCTTCCGTCACCTGACCTCGCTCTCTGCGCATGGGCGGGAGCGTGGCTGGGTGGCGAAAGATGGACGTATGACTGTTCCAGCGAGCAAGTAGCTTCCATCGCGCTGTCAGCTCAAATGTGAACTGAGTACAGTGGAAATGACCCAGAGTAAACATTCTAATATTTTTGTTGCTTCGGAATTAAAAACAGCGCGAAAAGACGAGGACCAGACAAATAAGTGACACGGACCAACTCGCCCAAGCCTCAACTTTAGCTTTTTGTTGCCACCTTCAATAATTCAACAAGTTGTCGCTTTTTGAAAAAAGGCGCCCTGGAGCACAACTAAAGCGCAAGTTTCGCAGTTCTACAAAGGCACTAGAGTAGGCGTAGCAGTTCGCCCCCCATTCAGGCAACAACAACAACAAATCACCAATGTAGGACGAAAAAGAGCCGTCGGCGCATGCGCGTGGGAAGAAGCATCAAAGTACCCGAAGAGAGGGCAGTTTTATTGTTATCCAAAAGAACAAACTGGAAGGCTACGATCCATCAAACGCTATAGGGAATAGGTTCCGGGCGGGGTGATCGATGACCTAACCCTAGGCTACTGTACTGTCCACCGGGGTTTGTTCCTTCGTTTATTGCACCATCGCCTTTTCTTTCTTTTTGGAGGAAAGTTCGGAAAGTGTGACAGGCCAGTGTCGAAGTCGCATTTGCATGTCGGCGGAAGAAGGGCGCTACTTTATTCCCAGTCAGAGTCTGCGTTCTTTTGTAGGGGCCACGAAAGACGAAGGGACGACAAGGAGGAATGGTTTTAATATCGACGTAGCCTCGGCTGTGTCTGGGCTGAACACAAGCAGCTGCCGAAAGGACTGCAAAAGCGACCTCTGTAGAATGTTGTGCGTTTCGAGGTTATATATGTACAATTCTGCGCATCCGCCCATTCAACACTAAGCGCCCATTCCCAAATTTGTAAGATCTGAGAAAGTATACGTACAGTATATTTATAAGTAGAATTGATGACCGGACCAGTGCCCATCCCCAATTTTTTCGCGATTATCTACAAATGTTGAGTGGGTGCTTGCCCGGTATTTTACGGTAAGTGTGTGCGTGTGTGTGTGGGGTGGAGGGGGGGGGCGGTTGGAAGCTTTTACAATCCCAAGTAACGAGCTCGATGGCAGCAATAAGGAGTTTTAGTAGATCGTCCCGGTAACTCCGATAACGACATCCGATACTCCGCCGACGCCTTTGGTCCATGCATCGTACCGGTTTCCAGTATAGTTATCGGAAGTATGGAACGATCTACTACAACTCTCTAATGAATGGATGCTAATGGCTGTACCATTTATAACGGGCGGTAGCTTGCGCCACCTGGCCTAGAAACCAAAAGTATTATTCCTCTCCACACCTTCATCATCCAATTTGCTTCCCTCTGCATTTTTATAACTATCAGGTGGTGTGGGATATCGCCAGAATGACCTTCAAAGATTCGGGCAAAAAAGAAAACAAAAGAGAGAAACATTACTTTTTTTTCTCCTTAGTGAGGGAGTCGCCAATTTTCCTCTGGTCAAACCTCTTCGGCACTATCCAAACACCGTGCCCACTAGGAAAGAGGGTTGAGACTTTAGGCCGGAGCCACGCGGGAGGGAGTCCCAATTTTCTTCTGTCCCGCCTGTCCCCAGCTGTGCTAGTTAGTTTTCATTCAATTTTCCCTGAATGAATTTCCAGCAATCTTTAACCTCCTCTTTGTAACTGTAATCCTTTTGACCTCCATTCTTCCATCAATCGCCAGCAAATCCCAGCGCCCCCACCAGATCCGTTACCCCTTCAGGAAAGGAAGGGCGAAGCCCCGTGAACTTCAAACCCAAATGTTCTAGTGTCTCACTCTCACTAGAGGCACACGGCATATACGTTTCAATCTCTTGAAATTTAACCCTATACGTACTTCTTCTTAACACTCCCGTTCTCGCCGCGTACAGACAAAGGACTTCCACGCGAATTATCATAAGCCCTTTCCCTTCTCATATCCTGTTCTCGTGAGTCTACATCGGTGAAGCTGATTTTTCCTACATTCTTTCCTTCCACATTTTTTTTCTGCCTCTTTGATTCTCCTTTTCACTGAACTATAGTCAGTGACAGGTCAAGAATGAAGTGGAAGCTCCTCCCACCTCCTTCCACTTTGGTAGAGCGAACGCTGGAGAGGAGGCGACCTCTTCTCCACCGTTCGCTCCGCTAGAAATGGAAAGGGATGGGAGGGGCTTCCACTTCGTTCTTGACCTGTTACCGACTATAGTCTGCTCAGCCCCATTACTATACTTTGTTTCAGATTCGGTCCAGACGCAGCCAAAACTACAAGCGCGAGCTCCGGGCTTTCATCATCCTTGCCAAGCACGCGCGCTCGTGCAGTGCAAGCACTGTTCTGGGCCACATGCTCGCGCTTGTAGCATCGGCTGCGTCTGGACCGAAGCTGAAACGAAGTATAGTATGGAGAGTTGCACGTAACGAGTTATAAGCAACTGATTAGTTGTAATCAATTACATTTTATTGTAGCTTTTTAATGCTTTAATTACTTTTTCTGCGGTAAGTTCGCTGTAAATCAATTACTATTTTCTGTAATAAATTACAAGTAATCAATTACATGCTTCTGAAAGAGCAAAAACGATTGAGTGGAGTTTTTTTACGTAAAAATCGCTCTATCGGGTAGTGCGTCACTCGTCAATGTTATACCAGCGTTGGACACTTTTTATCGTAACAATACAAGATACGAAGATTGGAATGTCAACGTGCTGAGCGACGTTTTGAATGTTGAAGCTTAACAAGGTGTGAATGACAAAAATAAACAAAATATAACCACTTTGAAGATATGTATGCATTTTTAATTTGGTAATAAAAAGTTTCAAAAAGTTATATAAAAAGTAATCAATTACTTTCTGGTAATTTTTCAATTACTGTCGTAATGCAGTAATGAGTAATGAATTACGGTAATCAGTTACATTTTTCAATAAAGTAATTTTTGTTGTAATCGGTTACTTTTTTCAGTAACGCGTACAAGACTGCTAGTGTGCAGGTATTTATTTGCCAGATTGCGGGTTCGGTTTGTCCCTTTTGTGTTTAAACTTTTCGTGTATAGGTACTTGAATACATTTTCTGCCCTCCCAAGTATCATCAATATCCGTTAACCTTTCTTCAAATTTCAATTTACTGATTGCCTTTCTGCTCTCAAAGGACAACCAGCCCATGTACGCCCTGCACTCCCTCATTCGGTGTTCTTATCCGCTCTCAGTGCTAACCTGCCCACGCTCTTTTGTCGAATTTCCAATTCTGATTGAACCTCTGATCTCATGGGCTATATACTCCACTGCCGAAAAACAGTCCTTGAACCATCACTCAATATGCCCGTGACCACTTTGTATTTATTGTAATTCCATAGTGTATTGAGTTTCATATTATCTGAATTTAGTTTGCTTTTTCTAATTATATTTTCTTCATCATTCCCTAGATATTTGTATTTTTCTACATGGTCTATTTTACTCTCGTATTTTCAGGGGATCCCTCTTTTCGTCGTTGAACACCATTACTCCATATTTGTGACCATTAAAACTCAGGCCCAAGCTGTTCCCTTCCTCTCCACATATCCCAATTAGTTCCTGTAATGTATCGCGATTATCTCCCATGAGTACTATATTGTCTGCATACATTAGCCCTGGTATTACATGTAATACCTTGATTTGGGCTCGTGATAATCGATAGCTCGAGAAGCATTCGGAAAGTGGCCCGTGTCTAATCGCTGCAATGGCGACAATAGCCGAACCATAACAATGTCTGGAACTCAGCGTGTGTACTGTGCCTTGCCAATCCCAGAGCGTGGCTATGATCAACATTGGCGGCATATAATCAGCTAGAGATCACGTGGCCGCGTATTTTGGCTGTGAGTTAAGGGGTGAACGCTGCTCGTTTTTCTTTAAATATTATGTATCTTCGATTGCGTGTGCTGAAAAACGAACGGGTGTTTCACAGGTCATTAAGTCAGGGACCCTTTCTAAGTGGTATTTGCGCAAAGTACAACAAACGTCGCATCTCCCCTTTAAGTGGGCACTCGTGCCTCCCATAATAATTATGTTCTGATTGAGGCCTCTTTCATGACGTCCATCGAAATGATGTGCTAAGTGTTGTGTATTTTCGCTCCTCGAGTCGCTTTCTGTTTTCAGATACACAAATCGGAGAAGAGTGTTCAGACACCCTACTCTGCCTTTCCACCGTAAGTGTTCACTGCAGCTTTCCCTCGATATCTCCCAGTCTCGTTCGTTGATCCACATCCCCAGACCTCCGTCTTTCCGTTCTTCCCTCTGGCTGCAACGGATCCAAATGTAGCCTGGTATGCATGGCGGTTTCTTCTCATCTCTAAGGTGTGTTTCTGCTAATCCATACACTGTAAAAGTTTCCTCCTCTAACTGTTATTCAATCTCATCCCACTTTAACCTGCTTCTACCTCCCCGCATGCTTATTAGGCCTATATTAATTAAGTTTTCTTTTTCTTTTTTTACTACCGCAAGGCTTCCTCGTGCACGCAGGCCGCCTGACTACAGACACAGGTTGTCTGACTACAGACAGAGGCTACAGACACAGGTTGCCTGACTTTTTGCGGGGTTATATTAGAAAGTTTTCGCAAACCGCTCTTCCTTCTCCGCTACGCTGTCCACAACGATTTCGCGTCTCTTACTGCGCAGGTGCGCCACTATAGCGGCACATGCGTAGTAGGCGGAAACGGTAGAAACGATCTACGAAAACTCCCTATTGGCGAGGTTTCGCGGCGGATCATTCGTGTGTTTCGTGTACATCGTGGCCCTCTAAATTTAGCGGGAAAATTTCTTCGCCATATTTTGCGGGAGAATTACTGTCTCTCGACGGTTTAACGTCAGACTGTCCCATGACTTTGTCCCGTGGCGTCACAATTTTAGCGTCACAATATAGCGGGACATTTCTCCGCTAACTTTAGCGGAGACGTAGTTTCCCGTGACGTCACGGTTCCACGTGACGTCAAAATGCCACGTGATGGGATGACGTCACGTGAATCCACAGTGTCACAAGAGCACCGTAAACACGCAATGTAACGACGGGGCCCGGAACGCGTCTCCGACTGATGTGTTTACCGCATCCCAAAAAATAATGAGCTATTCCAGTTTGTGAAGGTAGATTACCCGCGAAGCTGTTTAGCACACGACGCAGACCCGCCCTGAGGAGCCGGAGGAAACTAGACACGCGCGACGGGACCGCCAAACCAGGAGAGCGGAAGGAAAGGAAACTAGGCACGCAATCGGGGGCTTGGAACGACGACAAAGAGAGGGCGGTGCGAGCGTAGACATGGCCGACGCAGGTCGCAAAGCGGCAGATCTTTGAGAAACCTATATTCTCTACCTGAGAGTCTACTGACCTTGAAAATGGTGCCTATTGATAACTAATCTACTGAGCAGACCTATTGCTAATTTACCCAAGCATCCAGGAGAATGCAAGGAATGGTGTTCCACGCACCGCACTTGCCGGCGTCTGCAGCAGTAACTGTTCTAAAGCAAAAGCCTAAAACCATACCCTCCTCTATACTGACAAAGCCTGGCAGATCGCTACGAGGAGCTGCCGCCGAAATTCAGAAAGGTAGAGCGGCAGATAACGGATGAGAGGAGAGCCACGTGACAAGCGCCCCGCAGCGGCACGCCGAAACACACTTCACCCGAACGATGGAATGTCCGCTCGTGCTCCTCGCGTTCCTCACGCTACCGCTTCTTTTCACCTCGGGTTTGAAAACCATGTTTCGGGTCCTCGCCGCTGCAAAAGCTGTGCGCTGACGTCCAGGTTCCCCGAGAAATGCTCTGTGCTACCAGATCTTCGCGCTCCAAATCTGCGACCGGGCACTCTATGGCTCCGCCGTCGAACTGCAAGGCTTCGTGAGTATAGAGAAGGCTATGCTAAAACAAATGGCATCTTGCACCCGAGTTCGTGAACGCTTTATTGTGGTTATTTATTTCGAATATTTTTAACGGGGAAGGCGTGGGCGACAAAATTCACGAACAGACGAAAAATTCACGAAACCCTAGCCATAAACAGCTTCGCTGTAGAAGCGGCAATGGTGTCACAAAAGGGAGGGGGGAGGAATGGCGCAACATGCCGAGAGATGGCGCAACGCGCCTTTGAAACGGTTCAATGCTGGAACTAGTGGCGGACTCAGGGAGGGTTGGGGGAAGGGGGGGGGGTCCGGATGTCCCTCCACCCCTTTAAATTCCGCATGGGGGAAGGGGGGGTGTTTCTTAAACATCTGATACACTAACTCCCCCGCCCCTTCCCCCTGTGGAATTTAACCTGCATCTGACCCTGGTTGGTACCAGGTGGGGAAAGTCCAGTGAATAAGCCTTTTTTTTAGTAAACTGTTGTCTGATGCGCGCTGCCGAGAAAAAAAACAGAATACAAATATTTTGACTGTGATAGTCAAATCCGCTGCAATTAGTTGGCTGTACTTCTTCACTGGCTCCGGTATGTGAAAATAGTAACGGCATTAGGGCAATGCAACGCTAAACTTTCTACCGGTAATAAGCTTCAGCATAGACGGCACCAAAGACAAGCTACAACCACCTTGTGTCTGTGCGTTAGCACGTGGAACGTAAGCTGCGCTGCAGAATCCAGGGATCCTGGGTTCAATCCCCACCCCTTCCCGTTTCGATCTGGATGGGCATCGTACCGGCGTGCGGTCGTGTATCACTACTGCGTGGTGCACGTCAAAGACCCCAGGCTAGCGGTTGTACTGCACTGGCTAAATTGCTCCTCTACAGCTGGCACACAAGCCGGCCGTTGAGGCATACTAGTTTCTAGGCTGTATAAACATACACACACTCCAATGTTTGTGTGCCTGTCCTTGGCGCAGTTAGCTTTACGCGTAGCATTTAGGTTAAAGTAGAGTCTTCCTGTACCCATCTGCAAGCATGGGGCTATTGGGGGCAAATTTAAGAAGCGGTCACACTGCCATTACATCTTAGACACTCTTTGAGGCGGCGTTCTTCCTCTTAGGACAGTTGTGTGCAGGGATTTCCCTAGACCCCTCCTAGGGGGGTGTAGACCCCCCTCGTTTTTTCAAAGGCACCCCCTTAATTCACAACAACTCCTATATTCGCAATGCCCCCCCCCCCCCTTTAACCCCCACAAAAAAAATTTAGACACCCCCCCTGATTTTAATTCCTGGGAAACCCCTGTTTGTGTGACATTTGTCGTACAAAAACTCCCCACAGGAGTGTTCGAAGCATACGCATGTATGAAACAAACCTGTATCGAATACGCTCGAGACGTATCCGCGGATAAGTTCAATCATATGTTTGCAGAGAAAACTCCGTGTCTTCTGTACAGTGTGACTGAAGCTTTAGATCATCTTTTTGTTTTCACGCGTTTCATAATTCCGTCAAGGCTTCTGATGTCCGTATTGTCTGCACCGATTTTTTTTTCTCTTCCTGTTTTGCCACTCCTGAAGGTTGGAAGACATGTGCAAAACACAAACCCAAAATCGCGCCATCTATGATATATGCTGAAATCGTTCGACTACATTAAAAAAAAGGTATTCACTGCACTGTACGGTAAATATCCGCCTGTAACTTGTTAAAAGAAAAGACAAAAAAAAAGCGCAATTTGTTCTTTAAGTTTTGATTTTTGCATGATTTTTGGTTCCTCTTTCGCACATGTGTTTCAGCCGAGAGGATTAAGGCCCTTTTGTTTCAATCTCTGGTAAACCCGACTAAGCGGATTATTTGAGACCAGGAAAGAGATAATTATTTTTATGCTTGTTTAGTTAAAACAAGCGTAACTGCCCGGTCAAAAACAAAAATTGGTGGCTGAAAAAAAAAATGACTGAAACAAAACAAACAAACAATGTTTGTTTTATAAATGCAGTTCTTTACAGCACCGGAACATGTTTGTAAAAGCTGATTTCTCTTCGCCGCGGAACGAACGCGAGCTGTTTATTCTGATCACGAAACTCCGTTTCACAAAGACTGGTTCACGCATCTGTGTCCGTTGTGTTCGCAGCGACCAAAACGGCAGCAACGACCGAAATACCGGGATAGCAGTAACTCACGATCACTTCGCAAAGCTACCTCTTGCATTATTTGCCACGTTTTATACGGGGAACAGTTGTCCCCGTGACTTTGTCCTCGCCGTCGTTTCGGTTGCGTTCGGCGCAACCGAAACGACGGCAAGGAAAAGCCAAGGGGACAACTGGTATGAAACGTGGCAAACAATGCAAGAGGTCGCTTTGTGAAGCGATCATGAGTCGCGGTTGTTTTGGTGTTTTCGTCATTTCCGTCGGTATGGTTGTTGTGAACGGAAACGTTGAAAGTATGTGAACCTGACTTCGAACACAACCAACGCAACTGTCTGAACCAGGTTAAAGGGGTTGGAATGTTAAAGGGGTTGGTATGTTCATTACTTTGCAGAGGCTTACTGGTCCTAGTCTGGCCCATGTATACTCGCACAGACCGCCACTGATTCAGAAGCTTATTGTCGCGGTGAAATTGCGAGGATAAAGGGGACTATTTCTTTCAGCCTTGCCACCGCAAAGCTTGATGACGCAATTGTGGTATCGAAACCCCCATCTGACGACAGTCGAGCGCGGCTCGTGGATTGGACGCAAGAACAGCGTGAGCACTTGACTTCGGCTCGTAACTATCAATGTCTCGGCGGACACTCGGGTAGTGGTTCGTGTCCAACAACTACGGTGATGAGAATAGCCAAACTCTAGCAGTGCCTGGAGCTCAGCACGCGCTTTCTACTTTGCCAACCCCAACGTGTGGCTATAATAGCTTTGGCGGCAAAAGATAGCCACCAGGTCACGTGGACGCTTGTTCTGGCTCCGAGTTGAGGGGATGATCGATGCTCATCTTTCGCGAATTTTCTTGGCGACTGCCATTGCCTAGAAAGAAAACCTAAGGCAAGTTCATTCACTTATTAAGGAGTTATTTTAAGTAGGATGTAGCAAACACATAAAAATTGTTTCATGGCTTCTTTAAGTTTGAGCGCGAGCCAAAAAGCTGCGCGATTGAGCGCAAAGCTTTGAGTGGGTCTCGTGTGCGCCCGCGCTTGTGAAGAAAAAGCGTCACATCAGCAAAATAGTTCTTGCAAAATCACTATCTAACGCAGTGATGGCAAATCAGAGTACTGTATAGGTGATTGAACCGCCGCGCACCTAGCGGCTAATTTGAGAACTAACCCTCTTGGGACAACAACAGGAAATATTTGTCTCTTGGGACAACAACAGGGCCTCTAAACTCTTCAAACACAATGTTGGGGCCGACGTCGACGCAGCGCACCAATTGGACTATCCCGACGATGACTTCGCGTTTTTTTCACTGAAGTCCAATCAGCACGATCAGCGAAATTTTGACTTCTTGTGTTTGGCGAGTTTGAATACGGGCCCCAGGCAAGCGCTGACGAAGTACTAGAGTTCCCTCTGTGCCAACGCCTTCTGGAAACTAAAGCCTGAGCGCTTTGTTTTGTTTCGTCAGCTACGTCACTGCTCCTAGGCCAAGCAAGCAGTGCCAGCACAGGGTTTTCGACGAATAAAAATAAGCAGTGTAATCACTTTAAAAAGGGGGTGGTTTGTGTTATAACAAAATTTATACAAATTAAAAAAAAGAAGGGATGACGAAATGTTAGGCTAGGTGGCGCAAGCTGCCGCCCGTTACAAAGGGTATAGCCATTACCACCCATCCATCCATCCCCCGCCGGCATCTGCGTCGATGCCAAGGAGGATAGAAGGGTAGGAGAGGGCATGACGCCAGTGGCGTAGCCTCCACAAGCCATGCTCCCTTGACGCCTCGCCTCTTTCTCATTTTTCTCCTTACTCTCCTCACATCATGTGACCGTAGCTAGCCTTTCGTCTCGCTATGGTGTACTAGAATACACCACAGTCTAGCCTTCGATCTGATAAAACCTACCGGACGGAGCGCGCGCAAGCCTGCAAGGAAGCGCTCTAGAATCAACCATCCATCTCACACGTGACATGTCACGCGCACCAATTGCCAGAAAGATCTGCGGTCACGTTGGCCACAACATCGTTTAAACTTTTTATGACTGAGGCTTCACCAATATTGCAACGTGCCCTCTCCTAGTACTTCCAACCTCCTTGGTCGATGCTGACAAAGCACTCCGGATATCCCCGGGAAAAATACTTTTCTTGTGTTTTTCTTTTTTTAATGCTCCGTCATCTCTGATGCGTTCGGTCTGAGCGTCAAAGATGGAAATGTGTTAGGGGTAAAGTCCCTAGATAAGAGCTTCCTGCAAGTAGCGACATTCTTTGAAGCGCCGACTGCGTGACGGTGCAGGTTTAGAAGCGAATGGCGGCGCACAGCAGAGGTTTGAACTGCATGCCGCCATTGCTTCCAGCGAAATATGCTTTGTCATTTGTCTTGGTTGTCGTTACTTGTAAAAGAAGTATCAAGGACTTTAGTTAGGGTTGTACCAACTAAATCGAATAAAACATTTAAAAAAATATTGCGCGACGTGACGACGGAACTTTATCAGACTGCAGGCGGCTTGCAAGCGATGCGAAGCCAGGCATCAGGTGCTCAATTGGGCAACGCAGAAAGCCGTTTGAAATGCGTAAACAACGGACGCCTGCGTATTCGCTGGGTCCGTCATCGACGAGAACCTTCCTCGTGTTTTTGTGGGTGCGAATGTGAGGATCAATGCTTATGAGTGTTTTTGTGCCGTGGTGTCGGGGAAGCTGTGCCGGAAAAGCGAAGGTCTACATATTCTCCTTCCCAGCCGACGAGCAACGGCGTATCCCAGTGGATTAAGGCAGTTGCAGAGAAAGTTCAAGCTGCGTGCTCTTCGAAGGTACGTTAATTTGGAATTATTTTTTGTCCTTATATTTTTGCACTTTAGATTTGTCATTGTGCCCGGAAGGATAGTAGTAGTATAGTAAACAACTCCGCTAAATTTTTGTGAGCGATGCTATATGCATGACGTCGTGCACCTTGATCAGAAATGGTCATACGCACGACGCGGAAAGGTCATGGAGCTCACACCTTGTCGAGGTAGGTTTTGGGTCTCTGTCGTGTCTTCGAAACACGTGTTGTGAAAACACGTTTCGTGGACAACTTTTTGAGGGAAAACGTTTTATGGACACACGTTTCGCCGACACTGTGGCGCTTCGTGAAAACTGGTTTTGTGGACACATGCTCCTGCGACGTTTCGTCGACAACTTATATATTTTTAATGCATTAGCATTATAACCCTTGTTTTCACTAAAACCCGCCGGTGTCAGTCCGTGCATCTGTTTATCAGCGCCATGCATGATGTCACGTGGAGAGTGGGGTGGTGAAGAGTTCAATGTCTCACCAAGGCGGCGGGGAGAAAAGGAGAGGGTGATGAGTGCTGACGTCAGCGTTTTCAGACCAATAGGAGCGACGCACAGCTGACGTGGAGCCAGAGAAGAGAGGCGCCACGCCGATTTGGATTGCGGCCCAGCTCATTTGCCGCTCCGGCAATGGATGTGGTTCTTTCCACGAGTGATATGGCTGTCCGTAACCAAGAGCGACCACGGAAGAAAGCCGAGAGTCTCAGCTTTGTTCCGTCGTGGTCGTGGCCCGGCCGACGCGTGGTTTCGGCCCGGGACCACGCGTCGGCTTTCTTCCGGTGGAAATGCCGTCATCCGATGGAAATGCTAACGCACTGACATCGTTTTATACTAACTTCGTAAGAAAACCTGGACGCCACTAAAAGCTAGCGCGTGACTCACTGAGACTTGGGTACCCAAACTCTGCCCCTCTCCTCCTCTTTTTTTCCTGTAAACCAAACGACATGCCAGCAGTTTTGCTTTGTGCGTGCAGTCACTTCCGATCGCGGTGCACGACGTCGTGCGTATAGTATTCTTAATTTTCTGTTCTCAAGGACGAACAGTAGGTAGTTTTAGAACAAGTTAATACTTCTCAGGTGCTTTGAAATGTTTTGTTGGTCCTAGCATGCGAGTTATCTGCGCCAAGTATTTTGCTTTGTGTTCTAGCTTTTGCATTCGCAGTGATGGAAGCGGCATTTGACCTTTTGTAGAAGGTTCTGTGGCAGACAAAACATTGGTTTGGAGCAGTCACTGCTCCTTTTGGAGCAGATGCCAACATCTGTTAGCACATCACTTGAAAATAAAAAAAGTGATTGCATCGCTAAAATGAGTTTATCTTGGATAATGACTGAGGGTTTTTCTTTGATACTGGAGCATCATATTGATTTTTCCCTTTTTGAATAAGAACGGATGTTGCGCCAAAGGAACACAGAGCGTTCTTTTCAGAAATAAGGCTCTAGTCAGAAAAGGTTTTATTTACAATGGGTACTAAAAAGTTGATGAAAAGTGAATCATAGCGTAACACTTCAGTTGGGATAAAGCTTCTTTACCGTCGCACATGATTAAATCAGCAAACAACGTTGGGAAACTGTTAAAGAAAACAGAAGACAGGACAGACGCTGAAACTCACAACTCAATTACTTCTATTCTAGTTCACTGTAACTCAATGTATCTTCGAAAGAGAAGAACTGTGTCTTTTTCTTTCTTCTTCTCATTCGAAGATACATTGAGTTGTGAGTTTCAGCGTCTGTCCTGTCTTCTGTTTTCTTCAACAGTTTCCCAACGTTGTTCGCTGATTTAATCATGTGTAACCAGTACCAACTAGCCCAGCTTACCACCTTCTACAGTTAATTTCTGTGTATTTTTCTTTCTTCTTCTCTTTCGAAGATACATTGAGTTGTGAGTTTCAGCGTCTGTCCTGTCTTCTGTTTTCTTCAACAGTTTCCCAACGTTGTTCTTTGATTTAATCATGTGTAACCAGTACCAACTAGCCCAGCTTACCACCCTTTTACCGTCGCACTTTCACAGTCGGTAGTTTATTTAGACTGTATATATAAGTTTTTCTGTAGAATGACTGCAAAAACCAGTTCGTCTGTCAAGAAGAAGTTTCCCCAAGTTTGGCGAACCTTGCAAACTTAAGAATTAGATATTATGAACTGCCAAGACAACCACCCCCAAATATTATGAAAATCTTGTTAGGAGCAGTATCACTTGTGCAAGTGATACTGCTCCTTAGCGGCGTTAAGAACCGGACTGAAGTCAAAATTAGTTTTTTCTTTCGAACGACAGCTGTACGGGAACAGCCTTAGCCGACGACCAGACTCGAGATTCTGCAAGGCAGAAGATCCTTCTCACCATGGGGAGGAGGAAACAGGCATCGGTGGACAGAGTAGAAGGGGAGAGGAGGAAACGGGGGAAAAGTGGAAAGCGCGAACTGGTCGTTGGTCTTTAACTACCATAGATTTAAATATAGAACCGCATTTGATTCCCCGGCGCAGATTTTAAAAATTGGAAATCAACCTACCATCAAAACAAAACAAAAGTAGAGCTGGAATAGTACGGAGCATGATTACTGAGCCTATCGCGCTAATCCAGGCGCTCACCCCTGTCAGCCGCTGCACCTGGCACTCAGGTGCAAAGCGGTGAAGCTCGACATGCGCTCGGTGGCGAGAGGCGGCGCTGAGACATGCGGCAGACACGATAATCGAGTGATCTTATCACGAGCACAAGACCCTGGTTCTGTCTGATCGCAGTAACCGTCATCCTTCGAATTGCCAATGTTTTCCGCAATGCTTAGCTCCTCACATCGCCGACATCGTTTGGAAATTTAGACGATGTCGGCGATCAATCCACCAGCGCGTCAACCAACAAGCGTGGTTGACGATCATTCTCAATCCTTCGTTTCGCCTTAATCTAAAGCGAAGCCGTTGCTACAAGCCAATGGAACCAACCAGCGTCAAAACGCGACATCATGGCTTTCGTTCATCTTTTTGGGGGAAGTCTTTCATCGACGAAAACGAATCAAGTGTAGCGAATGTACCATGACGTGCGCTTTTAGTATGTGTTCGTGGTTGTGTGTGTTCGAGCCTTCGACTGTACTTTGACCTAAATATTAAAAAACAAAACTATACGGTGAGTAGAGACACTCTAAAATACATATTTGTACCATTTTTCTTTCCTCCTACCTCTCTAAATACTAATATCGATCACCGTTTTTCTCGTTTTTTTTCGGATTTGCTTATTTTGGCATTGGTGTGGCATGATTCTTAGCAAAAATGGCACTTTGGCGTAAGGTGTAGCAGACTCTCGTTCATGGCGCAATTTGGCGCAAATGGCACAGCACTTCTATCACTGCATTCGACATAACCGACTATATTTTAGCAGCTCTGTTGTCCCAAACTCCTGTTCTGACCTACGTAGCTGAATACTTCGCGTCTGTGACTGCGAAGACACTCAAGTGTGAATACTGCAGATAGGTTTTCGAGAAGACACTGCCTCACGATGCAGTGGTTCATGATCTGACCGATGCTTTAAATCGAGGGGGACTTCACCTTCAATCACAACTGGTCGTCAGTGTGGTGATGTACGCTGAAGTTGTTGCCGAGCAAGTTTACGTCCCTCAAGCACATAGCTGTTCTTGCGGTTACGTGATCAACGAAAAGTTTTAAATTGCCTGACACTAACTACGCTGCTAAAGTTCCGAAGAGTTGTTTGAAACTTGTGCAAGCGGCCACAGAACTCAAGCAGTGCTAAACTTATCTTTACCTTGTCGACTAACATTATTCTCTACAATTTGCAGAAGCAAAAAAAAATGATGCCTTAGTGCAGAATACAAGGTCTGTTCAAGCTAAAATTGACTGACTGTGTTCGCGATAAGTTAGCGTTGTAAAACAAAATACAACTGTGAAGGATTCATGGCACCTTAGTAGACCGACATACTAAAACTCGAGACGGAGGCAAAATTAAATTTGTCACTCGAGACAAACTGAAACGTTTGGTTTCGTTCTTTCATTACGTAATGGCCTTCTGACGCGTAGTCGATGAGTAACATCCCGTACCGCATTTGCAAGTTTCAACTCTTTTAAAACAATTTTTTGAAATAAAACAAATGATGACCTATAGTGAGGCGGTGCGACAATCTTTGCACTTTCAGTAAATACAGCTTAGAATTATTCCTTGACATTCATAACCTATGAAACATGCGACAGTTTTTGTTTTTCTCTCCACGCAATACCAGTCGCAGAAAGAAAAAATTCGAGAAAGGAGAGCAGCGTTTACTTTTTTCAACACGCAGCCGGAATAAGTGGCCACGTGATCCGGGAGCCGATTTTATGCCGGCAATGTTCGTCATAGCCATGCACTGGCGCACGGCCAGACTGGCCGGACTGGGCTATGCACTCCGGCAGTGGCAGGGGTTGCGCAAAACACAGGGCACGTGCTGAGTTCCAGATTTGTTAGGTGTTCGGCTGTTGTCGCCATTGTTGCGATGTGACACGAACCGTCACCGAATGCTTGTCCAGCTACTGATTATCACGAGCCCAAACCGAGGGCTCACGCAAGGCTCGGGTCCAATCTATGAAAGGCATACAAATATCGTCACTCGGGGAACTGTGCCAACACTGCCACTTCCGAGCTACGTCAGCAAGCTTTGCGAGGGAGAAATTGCGCGCAAGCACAACGCTAGATGAAGTCACGCGCACGCGCCACTAGCTTGTATACTACGTAAGTATGAAACGAAGTGTAGGGTCAATAAGCTCGTGTAAAGTGAAAAAAAAAAGTTTCAGCTCAACATTCGTTGCACCGCCCCTTTAGGTAGCGCACCGTTTCTTATATTGGTTCGTTAAAAAAAAAAAGGTCGTTCAACCTGCGGTGGGAGATAGCAGAGCGTGCTGTTACTTTCAGTTTATCATTCATGGAACAGGGAACCGTCAGGAAGGCGATAGGCATAAAACGCAATTTCACATATATTCTAGTTGTGTGGTTAGCATAGACGTCAGAAAATGTTTTAAATTAAAATATTGGTGATTGCAGAGCAGCGCATTGGTTTTATAAAGGAAATGAAGTTGAACAATTGAGGAAAGGGTGTAGTCGCTAATATTTACCATAAGTATTTTCAGTCGTCGTAACTTAATTTAAACACTAAAAGTCAGACTTTTATACGGACGTCTAGTTATAAGAGGCTGCAATCCGATCAATTACGTCGTCGTCACGCACGGGTAAGTGCCATTCGTACAATATATTCAATCGAAGCTACAGCCAGAGCGTCGGCACAGCACAAGCCCAGCGCCCAGCCGACTGTCACTTGTCTGCTCGCTGGACTATCTACACAGTGGCGTATCGGAGCGGGCGGATAGGCTTTAGTTTCCAGAATGTGTTGTCTGTGCTCGATTGAGGAAAATGACGCAAAACACATCCAATTCACGGGCCATGACATTGTGTAGACATCGAGCTCTGTGAAAAAACAAGCTGGACAAAGCACCCCTTTAGTTCGCTCTTCTGGGCAATAGTCACCTTGATAAGCTTAGAATTTTATGTATTTTCCCGCTCGAGCAGAGATATATGGCAGCGAACAGAGGCTCAAGTTAGACTCTCTGCGAGGAAATCGGCGAGGTTTCCGATCGCCGCGATTGGCTAGCGCCGCGGTTGATCTTGGCGTTGGCCAATCGCGGCGGTCAGAAATCTCGCCGACCTTTTCGCCGAGTGTCCAACCATAGCCTCCTCTATACTCACAAGCCTGACAGTTCGACAGCGGAGCGCATAGAGTGCCCGGTCGCAGATTTGGAGCGCGAGGATCTGGTAGCAGAGAGAAATTCTCGGGGAACCTGGTATTCAGCGTACAGCTTTCGCAGCGGCGAGGACCCGAAACATCGTTTTCAAGCCCGACGAGAAACGAAGCGGTAGCGCGACGAACGCGAGGAGCACTTGCGGACATTCCATCACTTGGGAGAAGTGTGTTTCGGCGTCTCGCCGCAGCAGGGCGCCCGTTACATGACTCTCCTCTCATCCGTTGTCTGCCACTCTACCTTTTCATCTTCGGCGGCCGCGTCTCGTGGCGATTTGCCAGGCTTGTGTCAGCATAGAGGAGGCTATGGTCCAACTAACGGCCGGTTCACGCATAGAGCGCAGCGTCGAATAGGCGCTGTAAAACGGCGTTGATGCAGCTCTGACTTGCTCGTGACTTATCGCCGATGTGGCGCCGAGTTTATGTCTGTGCTGTTCCACAGCGGTGACCATCGATACAGCGCCGATGCATCGCTGCTAAACCGAAAACTCGGCACAGCATCAGCGCAGCATCGGCGTCTTTTTGAGCACCGATGCGGCGCTGCGCCGTATATGTGAACCGGACTTTAGAGCCTCAGAACATTCTCCTTGCAAGTGTGCGCAAACGTAAAAGTCACTATCGCGTGTTTTTTTAAATCTCTTTTTAGACCTTTATTGTTTACAAACATGAACCGTTGCTTGCGTCCCAAGCGACTTCCGGCAGGTCCATGGGCGTCGGCAGGATTTTGACTTGGGGGGGGGGCAAACTGACAGCCCTTTTTGGGCGTGTGCGCTCAAAGTGAAAAGGAGGCGGGGGGGGGTCCTACAGTAAAATACGAAAGAGCTAAATACAGCTTGGAAGACACACATATCTTTATGAAACAATTATTTCTAAAAGTACAATGCATCAGTAATTTCAGCGCAAAAAAAACATTTTTATAAATATGTACAGGCACAGTAAAACAAAAAAATTTGGTCTATGTCGCGGCAAAATAACAAAACGGCCCACTTAGTTTATAATACTCTCAGAGAATAAAAAAGCACAAGGATTTTATTGACAAGTATTGGCATCATAAATGTACCGTACATAATAAAATAGCAAGACAGTGCACGCAAGTCACACGCACTGTCTTGCTTGTGACTTGCAAGTCACAGCAATGAACAATACCTTTTATATCCATATTGAACAATATTTGACGTTTATACAAGTTTTCAAAAGCTACCCCAAGTTAGCCTCTGCTCAAATTTTAACTCTAATTTTGTGCACAAAATTGTCTTCGCTCGTAATATTAATTCGAAGCATTTCCGGGTTGTGGTCCGTGGAAGACATCTGAAAGCTGCGTTAGCTGTGTTGGAAAGCTAGCACGGCGGGGCTACTCGCCGGAGGGTTAGTTGCCATTGTAACTTACCGTATTTCCTCGACGCGGGTTCCCTTAGCTTTCCATGCTCGCTCTGTCTCATTTCAGAAATGGACTAAAATTTTAGCCCGCTGGTTCTTATCTTTATATTGGTTGTTATATATCTCATCAAGCTTAGCTTTGCATGAATACTCCCACAGTTAAAGAGGAGTTTGACATACCTGTGAGAGTCGAATTGAGGGCAAAGCCCATGTCCAGCTGGCGCTTTAAAGCCTGAGGATGATCAGAGTGACGGAGACAGCAGGTGCATCGATAGATTCCGGGTCATGACACAACTCTGAGGTCACATGCTTCTTCGTTGCACTAGATGGATTGTCATTATCACTGTCAGCTTTCCGTTTAAAAAGCTTCTGATGTCCATTTTCACTCCTGACCCATATCAGCCCACGGTTATATAAAAAGTGGGATTGGGTGCGAAGGTAGCTTTTTCAAGCAACTGGCCCAGGAAGAGAGAGCCAGCAACAGCAAAGCGTGCCACCCTGTCACAGATATTCGAGTGTCATGCGTGTGAGCACGGTGGTGCCAACGAGGACGGTCCGACACTCCTCTCCCGCGTGAGTTATGGCCCGGCAGAGTATCGTTGTCGACATGGTGCGAACAGTTTCGCAGAACTGCATTGTCCAAAAGAGGACGCCTGGCCCCGATTTTGACCCCCTCTTCTCCTTTTCCATGACCGCAACATGCTACGGGCAAAGGAGAAGAAAAATCCAAAGGCACATATACAAAACAGAGCACTGGCGTGAGCAGTGGCGGTTGGTTTGGGGGTCGAAACCCCCCCAAAATGCCGAAGCTACCCCCCCTCCTCCTCCCCCGGGGCCCTTCTCGCTCCACTCCTTACGCAGACGGAGCGAAGGGGGAGCGCGGACTATCTCCAACTCGTAGCTACGCCGATTTGTTCTGTTGGGCTTTTTAAATTGACTTAAAACGAAAGAAACACACAAGAGGACGAAACAGAGGACGCAGCTTTCGACTTTCAACGACAGATTTACTGGGGCAGCTAGCCGCTCAGAGCTTGACTTGGGGAGGCGATGGGGACAGGAGGAAGGGGATGAGGGGAGATGTAAGAAACACAGGGAGACCGTTGCAGGGACGAACACAGCGGGCGGTCGGGATCTGTGTTGCCTCTCTGGTGGATGACACGTCGCGTCGCTTCGTGCCGTCGGGGGCGCGGCGGAGAGCGGGGCGGGGAGAGGGGGGGGGGGGAGGCTCTGTTTTTGGGGCATTTTACTGACTTTCCCACGAATGCCTGTGATTCCTCACAACACAGGACTCCGGTGTTCTCGGAAGTAAGTGTTCCTCCCTATGTTTTTTTTTTTTTTTTGCCAGCTAGGCGCGGCTACGATAAAGGAGAAACGAAAAGGGGAGACCTTTTTCGTTTTGTGTTTATTGCTGAACGATCCAAGGAAACAAAAGTGCGTGGATTTTATTTTTAGGATATCTTTCGGTTTCTCCTTCTGCTAGAAAGCTATTTCGCGACGCCATTCGATCCCCGTACCCGAGAGGGCTGGTGAAGGGAAGGAGGGGGGCGGGGGGGGGGAGGTGAGGCACTCTGGCTTGGGGGGGGGGGGGGGGCAGTGCCCCTTTTGCACTCCCCTGCCGACGCCCATGGGCAGGTCCGTCTTTACAAGCCTGTCGAGCTCGCTCATATCCCCAGTGCAAGAGAGCGATGCTAGTCGAAAACCAAAGTTGGAGATTTAGCGAGGGCCTTCTTCGGCTGTACGACTGTTGTGCCTGGAACGCGTCTCCGATTGGTGTGTTTTCCGCGTCCCAAAAAGTAGTGCCTCGATTCCCACCTAATGATGTCATAGAAGGGACACGCTGTCGTCAGTCGCGATCCTGGCGGTGTCCCAACAGCTGTGGTGTATGTGGCAGACGCCTGTTCTTCCGCATGTCGCTTTCCAGTGTGGCAGTCCACGGAAGCTTCCGCAGCCAGAAGTTGGGACTCTGTGACGACAGCGACACTGGCGTTCGGTTGTGCTACTCTGCAGCCTTCTCGTTAGCATTTCTACGACCAACCGCCAGGATCATGACATGCAACAGCATGACACTTCGGCTTCTGTAACGTCATTTGTTGCCACTTCAGGACCTAGTTATGATGTATGGGCAGCATAGGACGCTAAGCACACCCAGTCGAAGACGTGCTCCAGGCACCATAGTACGATCTAAGGCCTTGAGGGGATATGTTCAGTTTACAAAAATACTTCAAAACTTTTGAACCAATCTCACGCTTCTTCGTTCTTTTGGCGTTCACTTGGAGAATTGGTGGTTAAATGTTTAATCGACGTTTCAAGCAGTGGTGTTAAGGTGGGCGCTGTTTATTCCTTTTTATGAACCGGAAGTTCGCTGGGATGTCAAAGACTGGAGCACCACATGGCGGCGTTTGTAAAGAAAAGAGTCTATTGGTAACGATCTCAATACAAAGTTTCTGTAGAAATTACACAGCACCGTTTCCTTACATTGCGTAAAGTTACGAAAGCTTGACATCGATGCTTCGTATCAAGCGTGGCAGCCATGTTCAAGGAATAAAACAAAAGCAAATTGTTGTGTGTATGTTTATAGAGCTGGGCATAGTCTGACTCAGTGGGCGTCTTGTGCCTCAGCTGTAGATGAGCGATTTGGCCAGTGTGGTACAGCCTCTAACCTGGGGTCTTTAACGTGAACCACGCAGTAGTGATACACGACCGCACGACGGTCTGACGCTCTGGGTGGGAGTCGTACCGGCATGCAGTCGTGTATCACTACTGCGTGGTACACGTTAAGTACCCCAAGATAACGGCTGTACCGCACTGGCTAAATTGCTCATCTACAGCTGAGACACAAGACGCCTACTGAGTCAGACTAATGTCCAGCTCTATAAACATAGACAAAATAATTTTCTTTTCATATTCATGTTCAAGAAATATGCACGCGACATTCGGTGGTGTACATTTGTTATGAAAATTTTATGTTCACAAGTTTATAAGAATCATACCCAATAAAACGTGCATTATTATTTTTTCTACGCACTCGCAGTAGAAAAAAATGAAGGAAAAACGTAAATCGTTTATTCCCTCAATCGCAATCATAACAAGCAGCCACGTAATCCGGTGCCGATTATATGCCATCGATGTTCATCATGTCCACGCGCTGGGGTGCTGTGATTCGAACTTTTTTACTGTTTGGCTGTACACGTTACCGCAGCGATTGAACGAGGTCCAACTCGAGTGCCGATTTCCGCCGAGTCGCCTACTATACTCGGGATCAAGCCAAACGTTAACGCGCGGCGTTTGTGTTAAGTCCAGGATTTAAAAAGGCCGTGCTAAGAAACTGGGTAGGAATCTTTATCACTTTACACAAGCTTACTGGCACTAGTGGAACCCGCGTATACCCGCACGCGATGCCACTGACCAAGAAGCTTCTTTGTTGCGGCGTAATTTCAAGGATAGAAGCCGACGTTCTCTTCGAGTCTCTCCTTCGCAAAAATTGGTGACGAAGCTGTGGGGATCGCATTGTTAGCATTGTCTTTAAGCTTTGCGATTCCGCGGTGACCAGTGGCGTACCAACTTGTTTTTGAGGGGGGGGCAAAGCAGGCCTCCCTACTTCCCCCCCAGGGCCGGAGGGGGGGGGCGCCGGCCAGTGTTTGCCCTGCCCAGTGGCGGCTGTTTCAGGGGGCAAAACACATGTCTTGTCCCCCCACTCTGAGAACTGTGGGGGGGAGGGGGCAAGCGCCCCTTGCCCACCCGGTTCGTACGCCCATGACGGTGACGATATTTAAAGGGACCATGAAAGGATTTTTCAGCTTCTTCCGGACGGACGGACAGACAGACAAAAATGTTGGGATTGGGGGGTAGCGTGAAAAAGCATTTCATGCTTTAATAAAGACGCCACATACATTTCGGCGCAGAACTGAAACGTTACCGGAAAGGCCACGTCCAGAGGAAAGTTCCGCTACCGCGGGGGTTGGAGGGTACAAGCAGCAAGAAAGGTTGAGAATGGCAGAGATGCACGTGCTTCGACTGCAGTCCTCGGTTCAGTCCGCATGGACCGTATCCTTCGACGCACGGCAGAATCCAGATTCTAAAATGTTCCCCGATCCCCTGTGCATTGTTGCGTGAAAACGGGATTGAAGCTAAACAAAAACGGGTCTCTCTGGTGCTCGCGGTTCCCTTCGCCGAATGCCGGGCGGGGCTCGGCTGCCGCGGGCGTGCATTCTTTACGAATCCATACCAGGGCGAGCGCCGTAAGGCACGAATCAATGAGTTCTCGTAGCGAGCGCCAGCTCACCAGCAGAGTGCTTTGAAGTTTTTTGTCGTTTGCTGGAAACCACAATGCGTTTGAGTAAAAGGTGTAAATGAGATTTTTCGAACTTTTTTTGTTTTTGATTTTTTCAGCGGCGTGGTGTTTCAGTATTTCGATTGGTGCCTGGGTTCCACGCGGCACGCATTGCGAAATGTACGCTACGCGTTGTAAAGTTGAATGCCGACGAATAACACTGTTGCGCATGCCCGCGTAGGCACGCTCGCACATAAAACGAAACATACACTATGGGGCGGAGTAATGTCACTGGATCTAGAAAAGTAGTGCCATTGCCTTCCCACCTGCTATCTGGACACAAATACATATCAACATACAGACGACAAAATCTCTCAAGGTGATTGGCTCATCGCTCTCGGTTGCCACGGTGATCGCAATTTTTGCCTCCTTCAAAGCTTCGAAACTTCGAAAGGGTCGTTAAAGCCAGTCGCACCAAGATCGCTATGGAGCATCATCGTACTGAAAGCGTTCCTCGGCCAATATGAGCGCCTTCGGCACCGTGCATGCAACAAGCTTATCACTCATGCTTATTTCCCAGATCTCTTACAATCATGCTGCTCTTCTTGCGTGTTTCCAGAAACTAAATTTATTTTTCAATGTAACCAAGCACCGACTCCGCGTGTGATGCCGTACATCTTCGTATCGCCATCACAGGCAACGTCAGTGCATGGAGCCATTGAAAAATAATTTTACTGTCTTGAAACACGCAAGAAGAGCAGCATGATTGTAAGAAATCAGGGGAAATAAGCATGAGTGATATGTTTGCGTGTCCGGCTAGCGGATGGGAAGGCAATGGCGCTACCTTCTCAGATCCAGTGACTTTAGGGAGGAGTAGAGAGCATGTAATACAGAAAGTTCCCAACAATTCGATCTGGCTCACGTGGTTTATGGACAGCGTTTGCAATACGAGCTGCGTGGAAGTACCTTCTTTCTTTCTTTAATAAATGACAAAAAAAGAAAGAAAGAAGGTATGTTCACGCATGCGTTGATCGCCTGCGAACGCATTTGTTGTTTCGCTTGTTTTCCTCCTCGCCAGACGAAAACGCAGCGCATGCGCGAGTTGCGACCAATCCCCGCAGGAGTGGTCCGTCATTAAATTGCAGACGCTCTTCGTGTTATGAGATGAACCCTCTCTTCAATCTAGGCTCTCTAAGGAGGAGTAGAGAGCCTAGATTGCAGAGGTCGGTCCAACTCAAACCTCAATAATCTTTATTTGCTTAGGAGAGCGGCGACGCCGGAGAAAGGCAACAGCCAGTACCACGGAGGCCCGCGGTGCCGCGTCTAGTTATGCTGATTATGTGATGATATGTGATATTGATGGTGATAGTGATGGTGCAAGTGATGGTGCAAGTGATGGTGATTATGTGACGACGATGTTTGCGATTTAATGGCGGATACCTTTTTGCTGAGATTGAGCGCAAGTGCGCATGCGCTGACAAGTGTCGCGTGGCGAGGATTGAAGCAGGCGAAAGGCGGAGGTGCTTGCAGACGATCGACACGTTCGGCACCTCCTCGCAGCTCGCATTGCAAACGCGGCTTATAAGCCATATGCCCCCGATGGAGTAGTTAGAAACTCTTTGTAAAACAGGCTCTCTATAAGAAGGATATTCAATCGTGGCGCCCCTAGCGGTTAAGTCGACCACTAAAGTAATAGGGACAACAAAAACTTGAAATTTCTGTTTGCGTTTCAGACGCAGCGCTCGGCTGCCGTAGCCGCGAACGCTTCGCCAGCGTTCCGCTGGGGTTCGTGTTCAACCGGTGAAACATCAATCGTACACTCGGCACGGTCGAACGCTGACTCAGCCCTCGCGTCCAGTCCGTGGTGCGCCTCGGTCGATCTATGTAGACGACGTTAAGAAGACTTGTGTAGGTAAACATCGAGCTCCGTGAATAACAAGTAGTACAAAGCGCCTCCTACGTACCTTTTCAGCGCATATAGTTTGCCACGCTCGTCGGCGAGCGACCGCGTGCGTGGCCGAGTGGTTACCGCGCTTGACTGTCGCGCGGAAAGTCTAGGTTCGATCACGGTCAATGGAATGTTATTTTATTTATTCTTTCAACATTGCGTTCTCGGGAGTTCGAGAACATTCTCGTCTGATCTTGTTCCGAATGTTCCAGTCGCCGAACATTCTAGGCCGATTGTTCCAGAAGCCAACGCGCGTACAGTCGCCGCGGGAGTTAATAGCTCCACGCGAGCGCGCGTCTTTTTCCGAGGGGCGCTTGACTGGTGGCTTGCGATAGAAATAGAGATGACGTCAGGGCGAGTCCATGCAGAGTGGACGGGGAAGCCGTCTCAATTCAAGGGAATCGTTGTTATCATCCGCCTGCGGAGTGCGTAGTTCGAATGAAAATGGGAGATGATTCCGCAAAGTCATCTCCCATTTTCATTCGAACTACGCTCACCCCCCGCAGATGATAACAACGGTTCCCTTGAATCGAGACGGCTTCCCCGCCCACTCCGCGTGGACTCGCCCTGACGTCATCTCTAGTTCTATCGCAAGCCACCAGTCCAGCGCCCCTCGGAGAAAGACGCGCGCTCGCGTGGAGCTATTAACTCCCGCGGCGACTGTACATAAGGGCGATCTGCAGTCAGTTTTCGCTACAGCGTTCGACTCTGCTGTCACGCCGACCGCGACGCTCTGCTTTCTTCTGTTCCCTTTTTATTTTTGGGCACAAGTTCGCCCCATTTAGCGTTTCAGTTTCCCCAGTTATTCTTTGTTTCATTTGTTCATTCGTGACAATATCACCCACGAGAAAAATGCCGAGTCATTGGGCTGGGAACGCATGCGCGGCGTCTGATATTCGGCAGAAGGGGAGCTCTGGGCATGATCAGAACGGCTTTCAAAGACAGAAATGACAGCGCGTAGAAATTGGGTTGTGGGGATGTTTATACAGAGTGTAGTTGGTCAGCCATTTAAAGTTGCGACGAGTCACTCGCTGTAGATGAGCAATTTAGCCAGTGCGGTACAACCGCTAGCCTGGGGTCTTTAACGTGCACCACGCAGTAGTGATACACGACCGCACGCTGGTACGATGCTCATCCAGATCGAAACGGGCAGGGTAGGGCTCGAACCCAGGATCCCTGAGTTCTGCAGCGCGAGCTTTCGCTCCACGCGCGTCGAGCTGGGTGTGCGCTTTAGCCACTCGGCCACCGATCGCGTAGAAAGCAATTATTGTAAGGGCGCGCAAGTTCATTGGGCACTTCATGCGTTTGTTTACCCGCCAAATACTTCCGCGTGTTTTTTTTTCCTTCGACCTCAACCAATGGTGATGCACGCTTGGCTGCCTCGTCATCACGCGTTCCCTGCTTGTTCTCTACGTTGCCCTTTCATTGGCCTTCCCCTCCTTGCGTAACTCCGATGCGCCATAATAGTTCCATTTTCTCGCCATATACGAGTACATACTCTAGAGTCACTAAATAAAGCTACGCTTTCAGAGTACAGAAACTCCCAAACTTCGCGCCTGAAGCGCGTCAGGCGCCGCCATCTTGGGTCCGCGCGCAGATAGAGGAGTGACTGTAGCTGAGCCAAGCCGAGCTGTAGCCGTCGCCTGCGCCAGCTGCCGGGGCCGCAGCTGTGGCAGCGAATCAAAGTCGTATTCGTATCTCGACGCACCACGAAAAACTCGCGTGCTGAGCGACAGAATTCAGCGTGCGCGTGCAGTAAACAGCAAACAGCAGCAGGCAGAGGATCGCTGGACCCAAGATGGTGGCGTTGAAAAAACGCGATGATGATGATAGCGACTCACGTGACTGCCGCTGCCCAATGATGCCGCAGCGAACCAGAATATTGTTGAATAGAGCGACTGTATTGTCGGCAAAATTCCAAAGAAAAGGAATGCGGTACTCTGTAAGCGTAGCTTATTTAGTGACTCTAACATACTCTACAGAAGCCGAACAACGTGAAAGAATACTCTGTCACGTGACGCAGCGTCACGGCTGCCATCTTTTTTTCTTTATTTTTCCGCGCGCAGCTCTGTCTTCGGTTGTAATGGTACGGAAAAACGGACTTTCGGGAGAGCGGAGACGCGCTATAGCGAACAAAAGCGCGGATTTCCCTTGATTTCGGCGAGAGCGGCGGTTCCAAGTCCGTTAAAGCGACTGAGACGAGCCATCAGCACAGCTGGGGCGCTCTTCCGCGAAAATGACCACTCGTCGTTAAGTCTACTCGCCGCCGAGGAGAAGGGAGCCCAAGCGCGAGTCGGCAACGGGCGATTATAATTAGCATAAAATTAGGGAGACCTAAAAACGCGTTCCCTTTTCTTGCCCCTCCACTCCCCCGCGTAGCCTCACTGTTCCTTGCCCCAAAACTCTAAATGAGACTCGAAGACGGTTTTAGGAGTTCCTCAGAATTAATTAAAGCGGGGAGCAAGTAAGCACCCTTGCGTGGGGGCCGCCCGCCAGGCGCGGATTTGTGCCTTAATGCGCCACGGGGAAAAAAAAAAAAAAGAGAAAGGCAATGTTACTTTTTATTTATTTAAAGTTCGAATTATAAGCTCCGCCCGTCTTTTTCCAAAGCCTTTAAAATGCTTCTCCTTCGGGAAAAGAATGGAAAAAAAAATAAGTGAATCATGGTTACAAAAAGAAGAAGAAAAAAAAAGAAAGATGGTCGCTGGAATAGCATATGAAGGCTGTTTTTAAGTGCAAGCGTAGCAGGGGCTACGAGAGCGAAGCACCGAGGACTTTAGGTGCCCTTGCTATCCTGTTTGAGCAAGCCTGCTCGTGTAGTGCAAGCAGCGTTCATGCTTTGGAGGCTATGGTTCAGGCATAGTCGTTCAGGACTGCATGCTAGAACTGTAGGTTGGTTCGGCTTTAGACCCCTTCAAAAATTACACCCTCTTAGGGCCAATCTAGAAAAAAAGGAAAGCAAAATGTCGTGCGCAAAAAGAAAAAAAAGTGCCTTTAAGTTTATAATTAATATAATACTCACTTCCAAGAGACTGTATACAATTGATAGGCTTGCCATTTTTATGCTGTATTTTGCTCACGCCACTTTGCAGTATTCTTAGATCGGCCATATAGAGGGCGTTATTTTTGAACGGGGCTATTCGCGACTCCAGCAAAACGAACGGCACCTAGCGGGAAAAGCACTGAACTGGACGGAACAGGTCCTTTCGCGATTCCTGCTCTTTCTCACGTGGCTTCCGGGATTACACGTTGTCGCTGGTTGGCACTATAGAACAGTTGTCCCGGTGACTATGTCGTAACTGAAGTGTCAGCTTGTTCCCAGGTTGCTCTGCAGGCAACCTTCGCAACCGCGTGAACCAGGCACTCCGCGTTTATCAACCTTCATCAGCACCGAGGAAGAACAGAATAGGCAGTCCATTCATCGCTTCCCCAGAGAAAGTCAAGCCCCTTGAAGCTCGCGTTAGCCAGCACATCGCCGCCGGTTCGAAACGTGGAGGATAAAAAATCAGCAGAACCCATCCTTTGGGAATGATTATCTACGTTAATGCGAATAGCATCAAACGGTGCGGAGTTATGCGCGTTCGTCAGGTGGCCGGCACACTCTAGATACGCCAGCCCACTCTTGAGGCGATTCTAAATTTGTTGACACTTTCACAGCCCTGCGCACGATCTCCGCAGCCCAGCACGTGCGTTTGTGTCACTTAGGAAGGCGAACAAAGCACGCGCCATACGCACAAACACTCAAAATGGTACCGACCAGACTTTCTGGCGTCTCAGCTAGTCTCAACCAACGGTACTCTAAACGGTTGTTTATATCTTTACCATAGGACGCGCTTTACAGCGCTGTCACAGCTACCGGTGCGCGCGCGTTCCATGCACGAGGGCTCATTCCGCTCTCGTGAGGCTGAGCACGGCCGCTACATCACCCTCTCCCGAGCGCGGGAGAGGGTGAGCTAGCGGCCGTGCTCAGCCTCACGAGAGCGGAATGAGCCCTCGTGCATGGAACGCGCGCGCACCGGTAGCGTGACAGCGCTGTAAAGCGCGTCCTATGGTAAAGATATAAACAAGTGTTTAGAGTGCGTTGAATGACTGCCTTCATAGCTCTGTGGTTAGCGCGTCTGCCTGCTGATCAAAGGGTCAACGGTTCGAATCCCAGCCGGCGCCGGTCTTTTTTATTTATTTATCGACCCGCGGCGTAAGAGGTTAGGTAGCCAGATAGATAGATACATAGACGAAAAGTGCGTGAAGTAGCCAAAGAATGCTATTCGCATTAAAAGGGGACCAATCATTTTGAGTCAAATGATCTGCTGCTGATGCCCCAGCGTTGTGCGTTGAGCTGGCTCTTGGCACGGCATGACCCAACGTTACTCGATCAACTCAGTTGGCAAACTCCCACGGAGAGCGTGATTCCTTCTTGTACCCCTCAGCCGGGCGAACGCTGTTCGAAGCAACAACCTTCTTGCTCGCTGCGGCGTGTTCTTGCAACAGCAGTTCGAAAGACGGCCGCAGCGGGCAAGAAGGATGACGCTTCAAACAACATTTCCTAATCTAGGGGTTATCAGCTGAAACTGACGTGTGTCAGCACGTGTCTTAGAAGGGATCACGCTTTCCGGGGAGTTTGCCAACTGAGTTGATCGAGTAACGTTGGCACTACCTGTATTAGACCGCCATATTTGCCCGATTGGGGCGTCCCCTATTGGCGACTCCGGCGAAATCGACGCCGCGTAGCGCAACGCCGAGAAGTTCAAGAGAGAGGTCCTTTCGACTCTGTAGTCTGCTATCGTTGCTTGGTTCTCGTAGGCAACATAGAAACAAACAAGGTTTACTGTAATTATTTTTATGCTTCCACCGTGTTATTCCTACGCACTGACTAGAAGAAGGTTTCTATCGTCGAAAAATCGCTTTGCTTTCATATGTAACGCCCAATTTTATGCTGCAGTGCAAGAAATTTATGGATCTTTTTATGGTGGTCCGCGTGCTGAACGACGAAACTGACGTCCTTTCGTCCGCCATTTTGCCTAACCAGCGTCCCCCCCTCGCCCCCCCCCCCCCCGAGTTGTGAATACGTCCCCCAAGTTGCGAATACGGACAGAAACTGAGGAAGAGGAGGAAGGGAGAGCGCGCGCGGTGACGCGGAGCGTCGGGCTCTTATTGGAAGGATCAGTGGCTAGCCACAGAGGCTAGCTGCCTCTGTCTCGACTTTCTACTCACCGTCCCCCTCCAATCAAAGTGAACAAGAGCGCCGTCTGCTCCTGGCGTTGGTGCCTCTTCCGGTATCTTTGGAACTGGTGGAACCTCAGCTCCGGGCTGCGCACCAGATTGTTGGTGCAACCCACAGCATTACAAGTCGTGCTCAACATTGCCCAACGCGAGTACGGCGAGTTTCTCCGGCTCCACGACACGCGCATAAGCGAGTACCACCGCTTCGCTGTCTTCCTCAAGGTCGCGGAAACTATTCTGGAGTTAAATGAACTGCCAGGACGCAAATAAAAATAGGAGAACACAGGATAACGCGGTAAGCATCTCTTGCCGTCAGCAGAATCGTAGAATGCCACGGAAAACGAAGCGTCCGTGGCGTCCATATACGAGACAATAGGACGAAACCTACGTCACTGCCCAGTGTTGCTTGACTAGCTCACCCGGTGTCAGCGTTGCTCACCCGCTGTCAGGTTGCCAACCGAGCCGGTAGAAGATATTTAATATTGGTTTTAATCGGGAGTGCGGCGTCGGTTTGACGTGATGTTTTGGACATGACCGTACTTTGACTCCATAAAGCGAAATCAACCATTTCTATATGGTCCATCTTTTTTATTGGAGTTGCCCTTTTTAAAATGCTTCAAAGGCTCCGGTAGCGAGGTACGCGGAACACGGTAACGGTTTACTAAAAGTCCCTATTGACTCCATCGGAATGTATACTGTTGGCTGTGGTCGGCACTTAATGTGAAACGTAGTACTGCTCGGACAGCGACACGAAGCATTCATGCCGAACATATATCCAGCTGTCTACACGCCTTATTACCATGCATATATGCCTACTGAGCGAACATGCGTTTTTAGTAAACAATCACATTTCCACGTATCGACCACGTCCCCAAGTTTGAGATTTACCAAAATAGGAGATGAAAATGCCCTTCGTAAAAATTCAGCGATAAAAAAAATACAAGCGACAGAAAATTAAGTAAGGACACAAAGCGGGTTGCTAATTCCCATGTCGCCGACGGCGGTGATTTAAAGGCCCCCTCCTCCCCCTCCTCCTCCACCCATTTCCCGCATCAAAGATGCACAATCGTTTTCACGGGCAGCAGACGTCGCCGACATTTGAAAGTCAGATTCTGCCCGGTTGCAAAGCCGTGTTTACGCACCAAGGCGGCGATGAATTGTGCAAAGCCCCATTACCATGCTTTGAATTCGCCCCGGCGAAACGGGAAAGCTCTGTGGCGGATGGTTTTGCGAGTGTGTGTGTGCGCGCGTTGTTTCGGTTTGCGCACTTTACTCCGGTCGGCCTGGAGTGGAGTCCGAACGACTCTCTCAACCGCGGTGTGGTTTTCAGAGACGGCGTAGGCGTTGTTTCGCTGATCCCGTAAGCTTGCTTTGAAACGGGAATCATGGGCACAGACTTTCCAAATATTTACATCTAAAAAAACGAAAAATCAAACAAAGTTTTTTTTTTGTAATTTTATTTAGTCGGGGGTTAAGATGGTCTTGTAATTTGCAATAGCTTCAAGTTCGTGTGGACAAAAAGCGAGTGGGAGATGGTAAGTGCCCAGAAAAATTCGGGCCGTTTTGTATATTTTCCACGTGAATGAAAACAGAAAACAATTCGAATTTTTCACATTTTGAAAATTTCCTGTTTTATTTAGTTATTTTTATTTATTTTCATATACTGCAGCCCTGCTGGTGTTATTACAGAAGTGAGAAAAAGAATTGTACAAAGCGTATAGGAAAAAAAAAACAATATAGGAGAATAAAAAAGGAAATGAATGCAATACCTGATCTGATCTATATGGAATACCTGATCTATATGAAATACAAAAGTTCACGCAATGGCATTATACAGACATAGCCGGGCAACGAATTCTGAATTTTAATGCAATTCATTGCCACCGATTGTTGGGAGAATAGGTGGCCTAGTGGCACGTGGAGCGAAACAACGCCATGCAGAAACCAGGTATTCTGTGTTCACTTCTCACACCGGCACATTTCCTTCTAACGCGATTGAGGCCGAATTTCAAAACTGGATGCAGTATACAAACCGAACCCAGCTCGTTCGTTTTTCTACTCTACATACGTGGTAACTATCTGGGTAATTCCCTAGAAATAGTTCTTTGGCGGAACCCGGCGCAAAATTCTATCAGCGTCGCACACTCCTACGCTTTCGAACTCCGATCACATCGGAATCTTGCCCTCGTGGAACTTTGGCTGCTCAAGAAAACAAATGTTTTACCTCCAAGCGAGTCATTCTATTCCACAAAGACGGACAGGAAACGTTCTAGCGCTCTGTCACTCTGGACCTCTTTGTTTCTCTGCACTGATTTTCTGGCGGACTTCAACCCATGGGACCTGTTCTACGATTTATTTTCAACTGCGCACATAAACTCCATCCACACCAAGATCCCCTAAAATAACAAGAAGTACAAACTAAGTATATCTGGACCGATTAAGCAATTATCGAGCAAGACCAGGCGTTCTTTGAAAGGATTTGAAGGCACAGGAGGCTGCACACTGGACAGCTTATAAAAATCTCCTGAGACAACTGAAAAGCGATATACCTATATGAATACCCAATCGGACATACCCTTGCGGAATTGCAAGTAAGGCAAGAACACGACCCAAATGTTTTTGGCAGTTCTACGGTTCTGCAAAGAAACAGTGTTGCAACCCAATTCCAGATATAGGGGGTGCCTTCACATGAAAGTGCTCAGGTTTTCCCATGGGAAAACCTGAGCACTGTTTCTAAATAGGCCTGCAGGCCTATTTGGAAAACACTTCAGTGACATGGATTCCACGTTTAGCAACTTCTCTTAATCTCCTCATGTTGACAGTCTTATTGCTGAACAGCACAGCTGCATAGAGACTTCTCTGTGCTCTTTACCCCGTCCATAAACGCTTGAGGATGTTGTTTCTACTGTCCCCAAGCTTCGCCATCAGGACCAGGTGCTTCACCTGGTCCTAATGACGCTCCCCCATCCATGCTGAAACGCTGTGCTACAGCCCTCTCGTCCATACTGGCAGACCTGTACAAGCACTCCTTCTCCAGGGCACTCAATCCTGATGTTTGGCAACTAGCACATGAGGTTCCCGTCCATAAAGGATCGGGGAAACCGCTGAACACACTCGAAAGTTACTACCCAATCAGCAGTATCCTGCGTTATCTGCAAAATATTCGATACCCTTATTTGTATCAAAACCTTCAGCACCTTGAAATTAAAATCTCAGCTGTAAACCTCAACACGGTTTTAGGAAAGGGCTGAGTTGTGGTATTATGCTTTCTCTCCTGCACCATGACCTGAGTAGTGCTCTTGACAGCTCCAAGGAAGCCGACACACTCTCTATAGACTTTTCGAGTGCCCTCGACAGTGTTATCCACTACCCTATTGTTGCCAAGCTCCCAAACTTCAATATTTCCGGATCAGATATAAATTGGGCATCTAAATTCCATACTAACCGCCGTCAGCTACAAAGGTGCTTTTGGCAAGGGTCACAAGGTAGAAAGTGGGAGTGCCACATTGATCTTTGATAGGGACTCTTGTTTTCAACCTCTATATCAGGGGTGGCGAGACAGACATACTGAAAGAGCCATAAAAGAAACCATTTTAAGCAAAAATTCGCAAACAAAAGGGGTCATGTCACTTCAAAACAAGTCATATCCCCTCAGTTGGTAGCCACGGCAAATTCCACTCATAAAACGATTGCTCGGTATGTTTCACCATTGTGAGTCTTCATTTCTAAAACAAGGACCTTGTTCGATGTAATGTACGAGGGCACAAAACACAAACTGCTTTTTCTTTTTTTATCTTTCCTTTTGATCATGGCGGGGGAAAAGCGGGGGGGGGGGGGGGGGGGAGTAGGTTTACCAGGTAGCCGCGAGGCCGCGAGCCGCGCTGGTGGTCCCTGAGAAGCCGCTTGCAAGCTCGGGAGCCGACGGTTGGCCACCCCTGCTCTATATCAACTACATTCTGTCGGGCATTGAATCTAACATCCTTGTGTTGATGATCACATACTATAAATAACCATTTACTCCGGCAAGGACCGGGAGGTCCTGAAGTCCGACCTGCTCCGGATCTGTAAATTGTCTAAACTCAACTGACTGCTCTTTAACTCATGCAAGTGTGTGTTCCTCAGAATAAGCCGAAAACAAAAACTGGACGACTTTGCAGATACAGGAGGTCACTGGCACAAAGCTATTTGGAGTTTAGTTTGACCGGAGCCTCTCATTTCGATCGCAACTGGACTTGGTCTGTAGAGAGCTAACAGATTGAGAGTACTCGTAACTAGCACATCGAGAGGGATGACTCAACTTCCATTTTGAATGCTCTACACCGCTCTTTTTACGGCCGGTTCTGGAGCACTGTTCCTCTTTCTGGAGCCCTCGCGAGGCTGAACTACAAAAAAGTCTTGAATCGACTCGAAGAAAAGCCACTAAGGCAGCGCTTTACATGCAGAACGGCAGGGTTGGCAAAGCTACCCTACTAGAGATGTTTCCAGTCACTTGGTAGAGGGTCTACGCTTAAAAGCGTAGAGTCGATCTGCTCTCCAGGCGAGTACTTCAGTACAAGTACCTTAATGATGTCCACCCCATCCCTGACATCTAGATACGGAGGTCAAGACGTTACCCTGCGAAACTCTATTAGTGCTTTGCGCGAACCATTAGCACCTCCTCATCTTTGTTCTTTCAGGCTCCCGGACTGTGGAATCTCCTACCAGACGATGCTTGCCAGGCTCCTAGCGTGGCCAAGTTCAAGCATCGATTGCGGCATCACGAGTGAATATGTATCTATTTTTGCGACTTTACTTTGCACATAACTCATTTATTCTTGTATTCACTAATTTAATTTTATAATCATTCATCACTTGTTAACGTAAGGCCAAGTAGGCAGCTCATCACTTGTATGCACGGGCACTTACATTCGGTTACACATCGCGTGCTGTCGTGTATCACTACAGCGTGATGCATGTTTAAGACCTTCAGGCTAGCAGTGGTATTGCCCTGGCTATATTTTTCATCTTCAGTAGAGACACCAGACGCCCATCGGTGATAATTAACTTTCCGTTGTCTAAACATACACACAATTGTGTGTATGAACGTGACGGTGTTAACACCGTCACTTCCGTTTAAGACAAGGCATATTTAAAACTTATATCTTGCGGAGATGTCTGTGTTGTTCAATACACAGGAAGACTTTTCTCTGGCTATGCAGTCAGAGGTACGGGATTGTGTGCTTGACCTCCGACTAAACCCTTGAACGCGCAGTTCTTCTCTCATCGAAAATGCTACAGAAGATTGCCCCAACGTAGAGGCAAAGCTAGAAACGAGTTGTAGATTCCTCAAACTAGTAACTCAATTTCGGCAGATGTGAACGTCTAGTGTCGACATTTGCAAAACAGAAAAAGAGAGTCTCTGTCGGAAGGAACCTTAATTATTACGAGTACAATGAAGGGAATTTTTAACTGTATACAGGCGAAAATGTAAGATGAGAACGGGTGACATTCTCAGCAAGACCTGCGGCGGCATAGCTCCGCCACAAATGAAAGTATACTTGCCGAAAAATTAGAAATTCATTAATAGGCGACTGACTCGTAGCCGGCATAAAACTCTCAGATGATAAAGCATTCCAATCGTTAATTTTCTAAACCTACGCGTAAAAAAAAATGTTTATAAAGATGCGGAATTTTCTTGAATGTAGTCATATTGAGGGACATACTATTTAAGCAGTCGCTCGCCGACTCACCACCATATGCCGCCATCACTCATTCTTTTTGTGCGATTGGCAACCGTGATGAAACATGTTGCACGTTTCACTGGTACTACCTTTGAAAATGTAGTTAACGGCAGTTCGAAGGTTAGCCGAGATTTTCCTCTTCTTCTAACAGCCCCACCCTTTGCTTTCAACGAGGCCCTTCAAAACCTCCTTGACGTGTAATACCCCTGTCAGACGGCGTTTTAAAGGTCCTTTTCACTAAGCTCCTTTATAAAATCGGCGAACCAGCGCACGCCGTAGAGCACGTGCGCGCGCCACAGAGCACGTGCGCACTCCACATCGCGAGCTGATTGGTCGATTTCTTAAAGGAGCTTAGTGAAAGGAGCTTTAGAACGCCGTCTGACACCGGTAAGACGGACGATGTTTTGGGCAAGGTAGGAGGCGTTAAACAAGTTGGGAGTCAAGGACGCCTCTGCTAAAGTTTGTAGATCAACGCTTATACCTTACGGGCTGTAAATAGAAAAAAAGAAAGAAAATTACTTCGTTTATTGAAAGTTTTGCGCAAAAAAAAAAAAAAAGACCTCCTGTTTCAAGGCGTGAATGGGCGACTCCCAAGCTGCCTTGGCAGTCTCTCAAACTTCAGGGGGCTGCGCCTTAACTTGATTGATTATTCGGTGAGACCCAGTTTTAATTCCACGTCGGCCCCCGCATTTATATATTTACTCTATTTTTATTTCTGCACGCCGGGCTATAATCATTCTTTCGTGCGGTTTCTCGGAGCAATTCGAGCGTTTGACTAAGTTACGATTTTAGCGTGGCGAGTTTAGATGTTTAGTTTGGTTCGCTCGTGTCGAACGTTTTCTGTGAAAACCTTGAAACGAATAAAAGTGAAGTCACGGCACTACAGAGCCGCAAACTAATCTACGTTGCAGAAGTAACGATACTTCTTCAGCCGTCTTGGCGCGTAAAATCATTGTTGAGAGCTCGTTGAAGCTTTATTCTAAATAGCAGGAACTGTTTTACGCCCCACGGAAATGTTAAAACAGTCCGAGACAGAGCAAAACCCATATCGTCACTGAGCATCTTGACACCGTGTTTAAATCGGAGGGAGCTGCATTTTCGAATTGTGACAATCAGCAATAGACCCTTTTCAAAACTCCATCGAGCAACATTGACTGCCGCCATTTGTTGGGCACGAAGGCTGTGATTGGATAAGGTTCCTCGCCGAACGCTGAAGCAGCACTCGTGTCCAATACACGCAGAGAGTCCGTGCCCAAGTAATGGCGGACACGGGTAATCGTCTTCTCGCAAAATGGGCATCCAGCGCGAGGCGCAAAGCAACTTGGAAACCCATTGGCCACGGTTTCAGTTTCAATTTGCCAACCTCAAAATAACGACATCGCGTCACGACCAAACAAAGTGCACGCACTTTCGGATATGCGACTTTCCTGAAACTTATAATGCTGTAGGTGTTGGCTACTAATACGGAGAGAATGATGGCTCACGCTTTTTGTGGCTCCCGGCGTATACCGGAGTTTGTGCGCAGGTAAACGCAGGAAGAAGGTGAAGTGGACTGGACCGATCGTCCTGCTCTATTGTCCCAATCTCATATGCATATTAAATGATCCGTGACCGAAGGGGGGAGGATAGCTGCACTCTGTAGTTGTAGCCAGGCCACCAGACAGGTGTAGCCTTACAAGATGAAAGAGAGCATAGTTCGAAGCATGCGCTATGAACAAGGTCCAACTAAAGTTACTGGATCCTGCCCTTACAAAAGTTACCAATGAGTTCCTAGTGATTTTTGTTTTTTATGTATTCTGTAAGAATGCATAACCCCCCCCCCTCGGGTACAAAGGGCACAACGGGCCTGCTATTGCTACGCGCTGGCGGCACTCTACGATTATTACACGATACCCGCCGTTTCTTCCCTTGCAAAAGGAAAGACGGACAAGGGAAGCGGCAGAAAACTCAGTTTTAATGCGAATAGCATTCTTTGGATACTTCACGCACTTTTCGTCTATGTATCTATCTATCTATCTATCTATCTATCTATCTGGCTATCTAACCTCTTACGCCGCGGGTCGATAAATAAATAAAAAAGACCGGCGCCGGCTGGGATTCGAACCGTTGACCCTTTGATCAGCAGGCAGACGCGCTAACCACAGAGCTATGAAGGCAGTCATTCACCGCACTCTAAACATTTGTTTATATCTTTACCATAGGACCCGCTTTACAGCGCTGTCACAGCTACCGTGCGCGCGCGTTCCATGCATCGAGGGCTAGCTCACCCTCTCCGCGCTCACCCTCTCCCTCTAGCTCACCCTCTCCGCGCTCGGGAGACCTCTAGCTCAGCCTCACGAGAGCGGAATGAGCCCTCGTGCATGGAACGGCGCGCACCGGTAGCTGTGACAGCGCTGTAAGCGCGTCCTATGGTAAAGATATAAACAACCGTTTAGAGTACCGTTGGTTGAGACTAGCTGAGACGCCAGAAAGTCTGGTCGGTACCATTTTGAGTGTTTGTGCGTATGGCGCGTGCTTTGCTCGCCTTCCTGAAGTGACACAAACGCACGTGCTGGGCTGCGGAGATCGTGCGCAGGGCTGTGAAAGTGTCAACAAATTTAGAATCGCCTCAAGAGTGGGCTGGCGTATCTAGAGTGTGCACGGCCACCTGACGAACGCGCGTAACTCTCCGCACCGTTTGATGCTATTCGCATTAACGTAGATAATCATTCCCTAAAGGATGGATTCTGCTGATTTTTTTCCTCGGACCTAATCGTGTCAGCTATCGTCGCAGGTGGCGTGCTGTGCGGCGAAGAGGCGTTAAGAAGCGACGCCGGATTGTGTTGCAAGAGTTCAACTTCAAAAATTGTTTTCTCGCTTTAAACAAAAAATACTTTTATAAAACTTTCAGAATCAAAATATTATCGATTGTTCTTCCAAACCCACCATATTTTGTATTTTTACTTGGACCACCTCAGAGGGATATAAACGACTGTTTATTCGTCAAAACGCCCTTTTCTGCAACTTCAGGATTTTTGTTTACTGCAAGATATTTAATTGAGCGGTTTTAAACTTCTTTATATAGATTATATACCTGCAGGGCAGCCCGTAAAACGTTATGTTAAGTTCCGGGAGCAGTTAGATATTTTTTAATAAAATAACAAAATGCTAAAATTTTAAAAACTTTTTTTGTTTTTTTTAAGAAATATTTTAATTAAACAAAACTTCGCAAGCCCAACCACATTGCAAGTCGAAAGCCGTGCAAATTTAAGAAAAATATTGTTAGGTGTTTCACTAAAAAGATGATTTTTCATCAATTTTTTGAGTGATGCCTAGTTTCACGCTGTTTTTAAAGGTTCAAACCGCGCTCACGTCATCAAAAAAGTTTTGCCACCGAAAGTATTTCAGGGAACGGCTACAGACATTGGGGGAAAAGGCCATGAATTTTTTTTAAGAATCGAAAGGGGTCGAGCGCGACGTCTGGGACGTTTGCATGGGATGACCCCTTAACCACTCGGCCACGACTGCGGGACGAGCAGGGGGCTCTGAGATGTGGTAGTAACTCAAGAGCAGGGGATGTCATGGATGAAACGTTGCATGTAGCCGCTCAACGTTTATGCAGGAGAGGGCGCTGCGGTCAAATGCGTATATAATCGCGTTAAACTTTGCATGCATTGGCTCAACGTTTATAGACCGTTCCATTAGGGTCATAGCAGAGAGGGTAATAGAGAGAAAAAATGCCCTCCCTCTTACCCGCCGTCGTCTGCTCTGCCGACTGGGCAGTACTTAGCATCTGGCTGGCGTACAAACTCTGTTTAAAATCGCGTCATTTTGGAAATTTCAAGCGCAGATGCGCAGATTTTGGTATGCCAGTTATCGTGTAATACTATGCTAGATAAAAAGACTAACAGGGTCCAATTGCGCTGTTACCTGCGTGCAAATAAAAAGAAAATAGGGAAAACTGTGTCAGATTGGCCGGTCTCTCCGGCGAAAAGTAAATCCGGTTGCTGTACCTTTTTTACTATACAAAGTTCGTACTGGTGTAGGCCTTTAGCGATCATGAGTGGAAGTCTGAAATAGTAAATAAAAGCGTGCTCTCCTGCCGCAATACACGCAGTAGTTGAGAGTGGTACTGCCGGCTGACTCAACTGCTATTTAAGTAACGGAAAAAAGATATGCTAGTTGATTATTTACCGAAATAGAACAACAGAGAGCTATAGGCTGATTTTGGAGTAGCCACAACTATTCTAAGAACGCGAACCACTTCACAACGGCAGCCACGAGCGAGAGTTCGATGTTCCGTACAGCCCGCCGCTACAGCCCAAAGATGGAGAATGGCAACTTCCCGGTTTGTCGTCTGCTAGCGGAGTCGCTGACAACGCAGCAGAGGCTGGTTGCACTATCTCTCCACGGGGCGCGGTGCTGCCGGGGCCGAGATGCGCTCCGATAGCAAACCGAAACTTAAAAACCCGTCGAATTTGTGCAGTTTTTCAGAAAGCCGTAAAACGCTGCGCGTGCCTTCTATCGTTCTGCAGTTTGTTGATTTAGTGGTTTTCGATAACGCTGAGCAATTTACTAATTGAAGCTTTGCCCTTAAACACAATATTAAAAAAGTTAATTACGGAAAAATAATTAACAACATAATTATCTCGGACTTTAATATTTTCCTAAATAGGCCCCTGGACCAGGTCCAAAGCGACACAAGCCTTTTTTGGTACGACGCGTAGTTTTCGCAATATCGAATTTGTCCACCTTTCGTGAAACACCTTGTATATATACGGAGTGTTTCACGAAAAGTGGACAAATTTGATATTGCGAAAACTACGCGTCGCACCAAAAAAGGCTTGTGTCTTTTTGGTCCTGGGCAAGGGGCCTTTTTAGGAAAATTATTAAAGTCCGAGATAATTATATTGTTAATTATTTTTGCGTAATTAGTTTTTTATTGTTGGGTTTAAGGGCATGGTTTCAATTAGAAAATTTCTCAGCATCGTCAAAAAACACTAAATCAGAAAAATTGCACAACGATAGAAAGCACGCGAAGCGTTTTACGGCTTTCTGAAAAACCGTACAAAGTCGACGGGTTTTTAGTTTCGGATTGTTAGCGGAGCGCATCTCAGCCCCGGCGGCACCGCGCCCCGTGGAGAGATAGTGCAACCAGCCTCTGCTGCGTCGCGCGATGACAGCGCAGCAGAGGTTGGATGCACTATCTGTCCACGGGGCGTGGTGCTGCCGGGGCCGTGATGCGCTCCGATAGCAAACCGAAACCTAAAAACCCGTCGAATTTGTACGGTTTTTCAGAAAGCCGTAAAAAGCTTCGCGTGCCTCCTATCGTTCTGCAATTTGTTGATTTAGTGTTCTTCGATGACGCTAAGCAACTTTCTAATTGAACCTGTGCCCTTAAACACGATATTAAAAAAGTTAATTACGCAAAAATAATTGACAATATTATTATCTCGGACTTCAATAATTTTCCTAAATAGGCCCGTGGCCCAGCACCAAAAAGACACAAGACTTTTTTTGTTGCGACGCGTAGTTTTCGCAATATCGAATTTGTCCACCTTTCGTGAAACACCCTGTATATATACAGGATGTTTCACAAAAGGTGGACAAATTCGATATTTCGAAAACTACGCGTCGCAACAAAAGAAAGGCTTGTTTCGTTTTCGTCCTGGGCCAGGGGCTTATTTAGGAAAATTATCAAAGTTCAAGATAATTAAATTGTTAATTATTTTTGCGTAATTAACCTTTTTAATATTGTGTTTAGGGGCATGGTTTCAATTAGAAGATTGCTCAGCGTCATCGAAAAACACTAAATCAACGAATTGCAGAACGATAGAAGGCACGCGAAGCATTTTACGGCTTTCTGAAGAACAGCACAAATTCGACGGGTTTTAAGTTTCGTTTGCTATCGGAGCGCATTTCGGCCACGGCGGCACCGCGCCCCGTGGAGAGATAGCGCAACCAACCTCTGCTGTGCTGTCATCGCGCGACGCAGCAGAGGCTGGTTGCACTATCTCGCCACGGGGCGCGGTGCCGCCGGGGCCCAAAAGCGCTCCGACTGCAAAGCGAAACTTAAAAACCCTTCAAATTTCTCTGGTTTTCAGAAACCGTAAAATGCTTCGCGTGCCTTCTATCGTTCTGCAATTCGTCGATTTAGTGTTTTTTGACGATGCTGAGCGATTTTCTAATGGAAACCATGTCCTTAAACACAATATTAAAAAAGTTAATTTCGCTAAAATAATAAACACTCTAATTATCCAGAACTTCAATAATTTTCCTAAATAGGCCCCTGGCCTATAGAACCAAAACGACAGAAGCCTTTTTTTTGTGTCATGCGTGGTTTTCGCAATATCAAATTTGTCCACCTTTCATGAAACACCCTATATATATATATACATATATATTCACTATACGCTAGAGCGCGGGTGGTGCAATACCTAACTATGCTATACATCTCAATCCTTTACGCTGGCGCACGCACGAAACATTATCGAGCTATATACGCCCATCTAGTCACATATGCGCGAAAAACAACAAAACAACCTTTTCGTACAATACAACAACAAAAACAAAAAACGGGGGGGGGGGGGGGGCGGGGGTGGAGCAAGCTACGGCCTAACCTTCCGAAAACAAACTCCAAAGAAGAAAATATATAAAAAGAGCGAAGAACAAAAAAACACCTTGCTCCTGCCACAGCCCACCCGGAAGCCTCCAGTGGCAGTGCGGGGAGCGGTCTGTTTCTGATAGCGGCAGCCGCTCGTTCGTCACAGGTAGCGAGGCGTGTGTGTGTGTTCCGCGGGTGCCGGTCTGGTCTACCCGGGGTTAGCCCGTGGTCCGCGAACATCATTAATCAAGCGGCGGACGCCGCTTTTGCCGCCAGGTGCAACCGGCTAGCGTCACCTCCGCAAAAAAAGCGAAAGAAGAAAAATACGCGCCAGTCTAATCCAGATAGTGTGCAGGTCAGCCGCGAGTTTCTTGCGAACGCCACCAACAGCTCACTTGGAGCCTCCACTCTAAAGCCACCCTGATGTGTGTTTTTTGTGTGTATGTTTGTGTGCATTTTCTGCTTTTGTTAAAGGATAGACGAGTCAAAACAACCCAGAAGGCAAGAAGCCTGCGCATGACGTCGTCGTTGGTGGATCTTCGACCCGCGCGAAAGACGCTGAAGCTCGACTGTATAGACGCCGCAAAGCGGCAGACGCGACCGTCTTGGAGTCGTCGCGTGCTAACGTCGCTCTCGTTCTGAGACGCTGCGCGCCGCGCTGGTGGTTTTGCGGAGAAGAAACGAAGAACGGAAAGCTAAAGGCTTCTTGAACTGTCTGGTACAATGCGCGATTTGTGATTTGGGGGGGAACGGTAGGAAGGAAAAAGTTGAAAAATCGTTCACACAGGGGCGTGCCAAGGTGCTCTTCCATTCGCACAGGGGCGTGCCAAGGTGCTCTTTGATTTGCCTGTCACGCCTCATACGAAGCACGAACGTCCCGCGGTAAATCGCGGTCTTTGCTCAACGTCAGCGGACCTGGGCTACCGTATACATAAAGCAACGTTAGCAAACGCTGCCGCTTGAATGGGCCTTTAACGTTTCCTCTCGTGTTATAGAAGCTTACGTCTGCTTACGATATGATACAACCGGGAGTTAAGGCTGGTTCACACAGCACCGTATTCTTACGTCACGAAAGCTTACGTAACGTTTACGTAACGCTCACGTCGAGATACGACCGCAAGTCACCAGCACATCCGTTCTTCGTATACCGCGTGCCAAGCTGGATAACTGGACCTGCCAACAGTCTCGTTGCAACACTTCGTTCGGAGCACGGATGTGCCGATGACTTGCGGTCGTGTCTTGACGTAAGTGTATGTGACCTTTGTAGCGTGAAAAACAAAAACAAAACAAAAAAACTCTGCCGTGTGAACCAACGTTTACATGGAAAACTGTGCTTCGCATGAAACGCGGCAACCAACACAAGAGGTAGCTTTGCGCTAGACATATGAAGCGCTCATCTCACGATGACTCACGGTCGTATCAGAACGTACCGTAGGAAAACGCGCCTGTGTGAAACGGGGCCTTTAAACCGCTGTCACTCAGCTCATGTACCAAAAATACAAGAGACACGAAGTTTCTCTGCAGACATGGTGACAGAATTATCTGCCGTGACAAGTGTGACCTGTGCCTCCTATATAAGTTACACTATGCCTGTCAGCTTCTCTCCAAGACGTGTCCAGGCCCGATGCTTCACCTCACAACCCGCACGTACAGCTAGGTAGCGCCGCCTGGTGGACGTTCGTTTTGTCTATTTTTTTAGCATGTTGTATTTACCTTAATATTGAAGATATATCATATATCTGCTTTTTTAACAACATGCCGAAAACTGTTCTGGGTCTGACCGCCCTGATTCAAACGACTTTCGCCGAGACGAAATACGAAACTACGAAACAAGCACGGCCAGGCTTCGCTTTTGCAGCGCGAACGCGGAGAACGCTTTGCCGCTTGACCGTCTGCTTTGGCGGCAGTTTGGGGCTTTGGCGGTCACCTTGAATCGCGCGCATAGAAATAGTTGGCGCCGGGTCGTGTGCGGGTGAAAAGGTAGGAAAATAAGAAGTAATATTCCGTTCAAAACGGCGAGCTGGTCCCGAGGTATCAGACAAAAACATTTAGATTTCTTGCTGTCGGTGCTGCTGGGGCGACATCATTGAACCTCCTACGGAAAAGATGGTTGGCTTCACTACACGGCAGGTTTGTACGCCTAGGTGGCTCTACCGCACGGCAACCACACGTACTATTTGCCCTCTCTTTTCCACTTGCCAGTGCTCGGAGCTAGGGGTGTCGCGAACCGGCTGAGGTTCGAGTTCGACCAGGTTCGACTTTTTCGGACTTTTAAAGGAAAATTCGACGAACCTTGATTAAAGTTCGACTCGTGTGCGCATGCGCGACAGGCTGGCCAGTTGGCTTCGGATTGGATGGTGATGGCTAAGGGATGAATTAATGGCAGCGCTGATTTGTTGTTTCAGTTAATACAGTACAAAAAATTAAGTTATTAACTACTTCACTGATTAGAATTGGTTTCTTTTAATTGCAACTGTTCATAAAATAAAATAACCCTTTGCATAAAAAGAATTCTCCTAACCTAGACATGCTTGTATCAAGGTCTGGCCACACTGTCCACAAAGTCGAACCGGTCGAATCTGATGAAAAGTTCGAATCGAACCCCGAAAGTTCAACCTAAAAATCCGGTTCGACGAAAGTTCGCGACACCCCTACTCGGAGCTGACAGGCATAGCACTGGTGTGACTTGACAGCCGTACAAGATAGATGGATGCTAACGGCTGTACCCTTGATAACGTGCGGTAGCTTGCGCCACCTAGCCAAGAAAACTAAAAAAAGCAAAAGTATGGTTCCTCCTTCGCCCTTCTGAGCTAATTTGCTTCCCCTCTGCAATTTTGTAACGCACACCAGGCGCGGGATGTTACCAGGAACCACGCATTGTCTACAGACTGTCTTTTGTATAATATGCGTTAGCGGCGCCACCGCAGCATGAAAGGAGTATGAAACGGAGAGATATCGGAGCCTGCATTTACAACACATACGAAGTAGTTTCTAATATATTACCGTGTGGACTAATATCAAAACTTGTATAAAGCTACTCAGTCTCACCGAGTAGAAGAGCCCGAGTAATCAAATAATAAGACTGGGCTAACCGGTTTTATCTAACTATAAATCGAAATCTTTCCGGGGATCTGAGAAATTACAGCCTAAACAAATGGACGCTGAATGTTTAGACAGCGAAATCTACTTACTTAGATAGCTAAAGTTAGTTATGGCCCCGTGTTGTAAAGACAAATATCAAATTAAAACCGTTTCGTGACCTGAGAGCTGCTGTTAACTTTTTTTTGCTTTTCTCTTTTCAACATTATAAATATACTCGTAGAGGAAGACAGACAAAAGAATGGCCTCCATTCCTTACGTTTCTTCATCCAGTTCACGGCCTCGTGCAAACGCGCATAAAACAACACTGCAAAGTAGTGTGCCCGGGTATATGCCATAACGCACTCACTGCAGTCTTGAAAGAGCAAAAAAAAATATTTTCCTCCTAGATCTTTATTGCATCAAGCTGACTCAACGCTAGTAACGCAATCAACTCCTGCCGGAGCGCGCGGAGAGCACAACACAAAACACGGGAATCGCCGCCGGTATAAGTGGGAACTTTTTTTTTTTTCGGTATAATGCAAGGTAGTGTGCTTCCCTGAGAACGTTACGCAGCTGAATTGCACGTCCATAAATCAGGCTCTAGTGTAGTCTGCTTTGTAGGCAGCTGGGATATATGGCTCTGCCGAAAGCACTTCCTAATTTGGGCATCATTTGTTTTTGTTTAGATGAAGTCCTAAGAGTTTCGTGTTTTGGACGTTATCGTAATTTTAGGGTAATATCACGCATTTTGGTAGTCGATGTTTACAACAAACAACCCCAGGGTAAAAAGAAAAGAAAAAAAGATGGAACAGTTTTGTGTTAATCCTCAGTCACAGCGATAGCTGCGACTAGGGTGCCTTCATGTGCGCTTTGCTTAGGGTGGAGTAAGGTGCCTTCACGTGCGCTTTGTTTAGGGTTGAGACATGTGACCATTTCGTCCCACACGTTTATTTTTTTTTTTCAGAAGAGCGTGAAAGAGCGTGTCCCTGCACGCGTTTGTCGAGCTGACTATGGTATAGCGACATTTTGTTTTCGTCGATTTCTTTGTATTTTACTCGTGAGCGCGTTCTGTCGGCGTCGGGTACTAAAAGGGTGGCATCACCCTAAACAGAAAGACATTTAGGCACCCTAAGGTGGAGACATCTGGCCATTTTGTCCCACGCTTTTATTTTTCTTCTTTGTTCAGAAGCGCGTAAAAGAGCGTGTCCCTTCACGCGTTTGTGGCGTTGACTGTGCTATGGCGACATTTTGTTTTTGTCGATTTCTTTGTATTTCACTCGTGAGCGCATGCTGTCGGCATCGGGTACTGCAAAGGGTGACATCACCCTAAACGTAAAGTTGCCCTAAACAGAAGGACATTGAGGCACCCTATACTCTGTTTCGCCTTATGATGTACCGCAGGAAAGGCTATAAGCGCGAGCTCCTTGCTCTGGGGCACATCTCGGCGGCACAAGCTCTCGTGTGCCAACGCTATGAGCTCGCGCTTCTATAGCCTTCGGTGCGGTACAACATATGGTGAAACGAAGTATAGCTGCGACAAGTCATTGCAAAATCGTTGGGAATCGTCGTCACGTTCACGTGAAAGTGTCGTGATACTGCTCATAGATCATACAAAAAGACAGTCTGCAAACACCAGCCACCGCCATAATCGTAATTCGAATGCCGCGTGCCGAATTTCCCTTCTGGACTCGATGCCATGCCGCATTCGAAGCATGGATCTCGCGGTTAGTCGCGTTCGAATCTTAATGCAGACTGACTTTTGTAAGATATATAAGCAGTGTAACCGCGGCTTTAAACGGCTACACATTAAAGAGGCCGTGCAACGATATTCACTTGGAATGTTTTTCACCTTGCAGGAGCTTACTCGCACCAGTGGAACCGAAGTGTACTCGCACACGACGCCACTGACCAAGAAACTCCTTTGTTGCGGTGTAATTTCAAAGACAAGAGAGAGCGTTTTTTTTCATCTCTCCTTCGCAAAACTTGATGACGTAGCTTGGGGAATCGCAGTATCCTCCAGTGACGATATTTGAATGCGGCTCATAGGTTGGACCCGAGCATTGCGTGAGCACTCGATTTGGGCTCGTGATAATCGAAATCTCGACAAGCATTCGGGTAGTGGCCCGTGTCATTGCCCGTGCCCAGTCGCTGGAATAACGACAATGGCCGAACCACAACAATGTCTGAAACTCAGCGCGTGTCATGTGCTTTGCCAACCCCAAGCGCGTTGCCATGATCAACATTGGCGGCATATAATCGGCTCCAGATCACGTGACCACTTGTTCTCGTTGCGAGTTGAAGTAATAAACGCTGCTCGTTTTTCTTTAATTTTTAAAAATTTTTAACAACGAACCCGTGTTTTGTTGGTTATAAATGTCAAGTACTCCTTCTAGGCGGAATTTGCGCAATGTACAATAATTGTTGCATCGTCCCTTTAAGGCAGTTCATAAGAGGAAATAGGCAGCTGTATAATGGGCAAGCAAAATATATATTTTTACCTCAAATTACATTGTGTGTATATTTGTAAATTAGACATCCCCAAAGGGCGCCTGCATGGTGTCTCCGCTGCACGTGAGAAATTTAGCCAGTGCTCTACCACTGCTTGGCTGGGTGGGGTCTTGGGGCCTATTACTTGAGGTGTCCACACTCAACAACAACCTACCCCTGTTCACAACCTGTAAAGGTTGTTGTTGAGTTTGAACATCTTGACCGTTTTTGTGATAACAACTGAATTCGAATTTCTGAAGGTCGGTTGTGGGTTGTCTTTACACGCGAGGAAGCAGAAATTAACGACGCAGCTGAATTCGATAATATCTCTGCGTGTGTGGCGTTCCCCTTTCGGTTTCTAGGTCTTTGGTTTTCAAGAGTTTGAAAGTTCACCAGCTCGCCTGCGCGTTCTTTTGTCATTCCTCGGCGCATAAACTTTTTTCATAGTGTCTTTTTTGTATATATATATTTATATACGGGAGCAGGCGCCAGCACTTAAACAACAGGCGGGTTTCGTGGCACTTTTGGAGCTCGTCGATCAAGTTACCGGGGCCCAAGTCTGCAAACTCTTTGGCGTTACTTTCAGCGAGAGAGTAAAGAGGTCAGGTAGCAACGCCACTCTGAATATTCCGTCTCAGCCGCGCCTCCGTTGTTTAGCAACGAGGATCCGATCAGTCATCGGCCCCGAGCAATCTTTCATCGAGTAGGAAGGGAGGAGTAGCCAACAGTGTCCCTAGATTTCAGAGTGTTACCAACATCTCGATGAGGGTCACGTGGTTTATAGGCCGCGTTGGCAATGCGACTCGCGACGAGGTGACGAAAGCGTTCTTCGTCCGCAAGCGCTTCCATCCGCTTTCTTCCTCGCTACGCGAAAACGCAACGCATGCGCATTCGCCACCGATCTGCCCAGGGCAGGCGTCCACCATTATGCTGCGAACGCTCCCGGTGGTTTGAGTTGCTCGCTCTCTCAGATCCAGGCTCTCCGGGAGCCACATCACCGCCCAGCGGTGCCTGGAGGGAGCCCTTCTCGAAGTACACGTCAAGCGGCGCCCAGGCGAACGCGATACCCCAAACTTAATAACGAAACGCGAGAATAATCGGCGGGGCAATCAAATAACCGGATAGCAAGAGGATAAGGGGCTGAAGGGGGCTCTCTCTGCCCGCTCGCGATGAAGAAGCGATGGAGCCGCTAAGCTGAGGCGGGGATCCGGCAGTCCTGGTATCAAGTGATTAGATCAGGGAAAACGCCGGCCTGGAAGGGCGTCGTTAGCTTCGCCGGATAAGGAGGCATTGGCTCGCGCCCGAAAAGCGTAGGACACAAGAGGCGACAAAGACAATAAAGAAGCCCTTAGTCTGCGTTGTATATATAGCGAAGAAAAAAATAAAAGACGTTTACAATCCTCGGTACATAACGGCGAATTAGAGCGCAGCACTTGAGGAGGAGGAGGAGGGGTGGGTACGGAGAGGAGGGCATGGCCCTCCTCCTCTTCCGTACCCTCCCCTCCTCCTCTCTCCTGCTCGCCTCCCATTTAGGAAAAAATTTCTCCCGCTAATTTTAGCGGGGAAAATTTTAAGCTAGATTTAGCGTGGAAATTTTTTCCGCTAAATTTAGCGGGGAAATTTACCCATAATGCTACGCGCGGTGACCCTCGCGACGTCACACGTGACGTCACGTGTGACGTCATCACTGGAAACGTCCCATAATGCACCGCGCGGTTACGCCGACGTCGACGCCGACGCCGCTCAAGCCGGAAACGGGCGCCTGAGAGCTGCGCTCTAAAAAAAGAAGAAAGAAAAAAGAGAGCTATTTTGTTTTTGCACTTAATTTTTGATAAACTGGAAAAACAAACTCAGATAAGAGTAATAGAACATACTTTCAATATACACAGAATGAAATGGATAGTATAGCTTCTTCTCCACGTAATCAGAGCACACATTTAGGCAGTTATTCTGATATGGCACTAACTTTTGGGTGCCATCCGCAGAGAAGGTTGAGGCTTGGGTTATCAGTCATTCCATCTCAAGTTGGACTAGACCGTCACTCGCCACGGACATGTAATGCGCGTGGAGGAAATTGCACGAGGTTTCGGCAAGGCCATGCAGACGTCCCTGATTACGGGTGTCAGAGAAGAACGTCTGTTGCGGCGGACGGTCTTGATGACCGTCGGAGGAGGCAGCCTTCTTTGGGGAATGCACCCGACAGCTCGTGCGACTTCACAATAACTCTCTGAAGCGGTGCGGTGATTACGTGTAGAGATGGCTGGTGTAGGTATCCACATTTTGTGTATATTAAAAGATATTTCATCACTTTCGTTTACTTTTATCCAGTTGATCGGACGTTGAAAAACAACAGGACCCTCGTACGCTTATAAGGGTGCTTATATATGTATGATGTGGTTTTAAAACGTCGGATCTGGAACGTGTTCGTCTCTCCATTTATTTAGCACTCAGTAAAAAGTAGAGCATAGCCACGTAATTAGCTGATCCTCAGGGTAGCAACACTTCGACCAACTAACTGTTTTAAAATTTACCTGAAGCTTCATGTGGAAGGACAAGAAACGCCTTTCCGTCCTCCAGAAATGATAGAACACTCCGTGTTCTAGACAGTTCTGCTGCTGTAGACGCATCGAATGGCCCGATGGCGAGTGCATCAGCCCTGGTGGCGAATGCTGACTCTGCTGGCGTCGGCAGGATGTCTCATCGACGGAGACAAGAGGAATGTCAGACTTCAGTTTTGACGTGGCAGCGTTGCGAGTGCGCTATATTCAGGCTCCACGATGCCCGGCCAAAACCGCTGTTCGTAGGTAATGACGTCCGAAAGCAATCAACAGGGCGCGACAAACCTCGCCGCTATCTCGTTTGGCGGGTCCAGACGCAGCCGATGCTACAAGCGCGAGCTCGGGCTTCCAGCGTCCCTGCCAAGCACACGCGCTCGTGCAGTACAGGCACTGTTCAGGGCCACACGCTCGTGCTTGTAGCATCGACTGCGTCTGGACCCAAGATATAACGAAGTATAGAAGACAATCGCCGATTGGTGTGTCCAAACTCTAAGCGTCACCTATTTAGTGGGTCTCCTCTGCATGCAATTTGAATGGTAGAGTCACTGAAAAGTTTTTCAGTGACACTAGTGAATGGTATCACGACCCCACTGACTTCTCTACGACCTCGTTATCCATATGCTCGGCAACTGAAGAAGCATTCATTTCCCGGGGACAACCTCAGATACTGATAAGGTTACAAGTATGTTGCTTTTTCTTGTTAATACTTTCACACACAAGAGAGTTTTAGTAGATCGTTCCGATACCTCCGATACCTCCGATAACGATACTATATATGTAAGCGCAAAGGCGGAGGCAGAGTATCGGGTATCGTTATCGGAGTCATCGGAACGATCTACTAAAACTCTCTACAAACAAACAAAAATACCAACGTAACTTCTTGATGTTTAAATAATGTTTCTTTTTGTAAAATGTACAGGCCACAATTATTTAAGAAGCTCAACTGAAATTGTTTAAAGCGGGTATGTCGTCGCTTCGCCGCATGGCAGCCTTTTCCACACCCTTTCTACACACCTAAGATGCTCTTTGCAACCGTTTTCTATTTTACAACTTTTTGGAAATTCGTCTCTCCGAAATAAAGGGTGTTCTTTAAAACAGTCCTCTATCTTTAATAATATTCAAAAAAAGCTTTCAGCTTTTTTATTTGGGTGAAGAAGGAAGACCAGCGGAGCTGTACAATGGAAAGTAATGGCCGGCCGCAAGTCGGCAAGCCAGAGTGGAAAGGCTGCCGCCATCTATGAGCGACGGCGGCCACCAGATACTTGGCTTGCCGCCGTCGCTCATAGATGGCGGTAGGTGTCCAGAGTTTGGTGTCTTCATTTCTTTGCGGGGAACACGATAATCGGGAAACTAGCCCTTAACAGCTCCGCTGTAAAAGAAAAAAGCGTGTATTACTCAAAATAAAAATGCTCAAAATGTGTAGCCATGGATAAAGAATTTGGAGTACCCTTGTTACATACTCAAGGATGTAAAAGCATTTATTGTGTAGGAGAAACGACCACCGCATCCCGTCATTGCTAGTGGTTCCCCGAACCAAACCTGAAAATGCAAACTCGCTGGAGCTCGAGGAGGCCGGAAAGCGGCATAAGTGCGCATCTTGGCGTGGCCACGCGCGCCACTAGTTTCGACGTCGACGTTGCTTTTGCGACGACTCGGACACGAGCTATATGGGTGACGCTACATGGAACCGCTAGCGATGGCGTCAGAACGTGAGAGCAGCGAGACTTCCATACTTTGTTTCAGCGTAGGCCCAGACACAGCCGACGTACGCTATAGGAGGTAATCTGACCAAGCAAGCAGCGTCAAAAGCGCATGTCACTAGGCCTTTTCTGTTCCCGATTGGTTCGGCGATGATATAGAACACGTATACAAAAACATGAACAGAACGATGGTTGGCTTTTGTCGCCCTCTAATCGAACCTATCAGCTCGTATCGCCAGCTGCCTCTGGAGTTAATTGTGAAACGAATTATAGTTCGTATCGGTGGAGCCCCGAGGAGGGTGGCCAGACTGACTTACGAGCATTATACTTTCTGCTCGTCTGTTGTAGCTGCAGCTTGGATTCCGCTCTACCTCGGTCTCGCTGCGTTTGATTGCGTGACACGCAACATAGTCATTCACAACTTAAAATCGACTGTGCGGAGCGCAGGTTTGTCTGCTTCTTGCCCAGGGGTTGCGATGATTTACGACAGGAAAAAGTTGAGCTACTTGGTAGATACCTACAGGGTGAAACAAGGAGACGGTAGGCTCTTTAAATCGACCGGAAAATTCGGTTTCTTAACCTATCGCGCTACGACTTTGTGCAGCGTTGCCCACAGATGGTGCATTTTTTCGTAAAATTTGCAAAGAACGAACTTACCTGAGAAAAAAGTAAAGAAGAAAAAGGCTTAGCTCCTGTGGAAACGCAGTGACGCCACCGGTCTGCAAACAACACGGCGCCGTTTCGCACGGGAGACAAGAGATGGCGCAAGCGGTCGCGACGCCAACTGCCGCCAACGAACGAGCAGACTGTAGTAATCTTGATTGTAAATATTAAACAGACGACGCCGAGAGCCATCGTGTTTAGCAGACAAGGAACTGCAGTTCCTTGTTGTTACCGCGCCTGTTTTTGTTTCTACGACTTTCGCCGCCTGCGGAACGCGAGCCGCTTTTGAGTCGAAAGGATCGTCTGCTAAAGTGCCGGCTCTCGGCGCCGTATGCTCGTTCGTTGGCGGCGTTCGTTGCGCCATCTCTTGTCTCCCGTGCGAAACGGCGCCGTGTTGTTTGAAGACCGGTGGCGTCGCTGCGTTTCCATAGGAGCTAAGCCTTTTTCTTTCTTTACTTTTTCCTCAGGTAAATTCGTTCTTTGCAAATTTTACGAAAAAAATGCACCATCTGTGGGCAACGCTGCACAAAATCGTAGCGCGATAGGTTAATAAACCGAATTTTCCGGTCGATTTAAAGAGCCTGCCGTCTCCTTGTTTCACCCGGTATTTGGGCGAAACCAGCTGAACGTACAGATATCAACCACCCATACTAATGAGAGGAGAACTTAAATGCGCATTCAACCACTGGAGCAAGTCAACAAAACGAAATGCATGCGGCACCAGTCACAAGAACCAAATACGCCCCGTGTGAAGAGGAAGTCCTTTTACAACATTCCATTGAAATGCGGGTGGTACTACCACGGACAAACGGGGCGCAGCATTAACGACGGAACGCGGGAACATGCGAACAATCTGAGAAACTTGACGACAGCAGGAAACCTAGCCGCACAGTGTCGCGCATGCTCATGCAAGGCCAACTTCGAGCATGTCACCATTATGGGGTGCCACAGAAATCAGGTTGATCGCGAGGTATGGGAAGTCTTGGCCATAGAAGAAAAAGAAGACGAGTGCGTTCATTCATTAACAGTTTCCCCATCCAAAAAGAGAAAACGTTGCTGCGAGACGACAGTACTTCTAACAATTAGAAAATCGAGGAAAAAGCATAAGCTAGTCGAGGAAGAAGAAGAATCTCATGAAATACAGAATGCAGAAACAAATGAAGAAGAAAAATAGATCAAACAAAGCTAGCTGAAGAGGAAGAAGACACTCATTAAGCAGTTAGTAGTCCAGCGTTCGAATGCGCATTTAATTTCTCCTCTCATTTGTATGGATGGTTGATATTTGTATGTTCAGCTGGTTTCGCACAAATAGGTTGCGATGATGTCAGAACGCCAAACTCTTATTACGGAGTTTTAGAATAGCGCACGCTAAAGCTTTGCGTACGCAAAGAATAGCGTCGTCACCACTGCGCATGCGCCGAACGCTAACCACGTTTTGCACTTTGCGTGCGCTATTTTTCGGAAATTGCATGCGTACGCAAAGCGTCTTTGCGCTCCTCCAATGTGGATTCGCAATGAGAAGTTGGCAAAAGCCAAGACGAGCAGAGTTTTAAAAAAAAGCCGGCTCCCAGGACCATGGCTGCGGCCGCTTTGGCGGCGTCGTGAGTGCGACGTCGGCGGCATCCTCGTCGACTGCGATTTTCAATACGGGATGACACTGCACTCGGTTTGGAAAACCCAGTAAGGTGGGCAACGATCACCGGCAACTTGATGCTTGCGACGCGCGAATATTGATTGGCGAACGTCAGTACACGAGACCTCTCTTGCCGAGGCGACGCATGCGGACAGGAACGGTCGAACGCTCGCGTCGCATTCTCCCGTTCAAACAAATGTAAAATGTTACTCTGGACCAAAAAAACTTGTTTTTTTTCTCAAGTTACAGCCATTTTGCGTGTGAAATAAAAATATATTAGAGGACTATAAGGAGGCTCAGCGTGTTCATGGCCTTATACAACGTAAACTTAGGCAACTTGCCAAACATCGATGGCGACAGCTTTGTGCTAAGCTATCGGCTGTAAGTGACCTCACGAGGATGTGGAATATTATTAGAGCTCTCCAAGCTTCGACTATTCAAAGGTTCCCGCTGCGAGCAACGGCCCTATCCAGAGGCGTATCAGAACTAACAATAGCAGACGAGTTTTGCAAATTAATGGTTTGACCGAGCTCGGCATCTCTGACACTTAAGTACTTTGCCTCGTGTGTCAATGCCAAACAAACAATTGATAACGAGTTTATACCCTGTTATTTGGACCTAGATTGTGTTTTCACAATGAAGGAACTTCAAAACGCACCGAGAGTGACACATCGGGGTAGGTCACATTCCCCAGACCTGATCACATGGGAAGAATTGACCAACGTCGGTCCACGTGCGCTGAACTTTATTTTGAGTACGTTCCACTCTCTCTGGGTCAAGGAAGAAATACCAGACCAATGGAAAGTCGCTAAGGTCATACCGCTTTTGAAGGCGGGAAAAACAGCCATGGACCTAGCCTCCTTTGGACCGCTCAGCCTTACAAGCTGCTTAGGTAAGGTTTTCGAAAAGCTAACTAATCAACAACTACAATGGTGGCCAGAAACAAGTGAAGCGTTACCGAAAGAACTAGTAGGGTTTCGTCCCAAACGCTGCATGATAGATTGCGTTTTATTTTAGATTTGGTAACGTACATAGAACATGAACGTATGCTCGGAAAAATCACAATAGCTGTATTTTTAGATATCAGGCGCGCATACGATACAGTAAGTCAAATCCACATTCTATATAGTCTTATACAACTTGGAATTCGAGGACGAATCGTACGGTGGAAAAAAAACAACTTCCTTTTAAAACGGACAATGTTTGTAAAGACCGCAGATGGAGATAGCACGAGTCAAAAGCTCCGACACGGCGTACCCCAAGGGAGTGTACTAAGCCCTACTCTATTTAATACGGTCATGGCTTTGCTTCCAGGTCGCCTCCCTTCACCACTCCATGTGACGATATATGCAGATGACATTTGTATCTGGGTCTCAGGCACATGTCCAAAAACTTTACAGGATCATCTTCAAGTGGGACTGAACCTCTTAAACGAGTTCTTAAGTGAACGGGGTATGGATACTGCTCCTTCAAAATCAGTAATGCTTCCGTTCCCGAGAAAGCACCTTTGTGGATTCGAGCTAAAAATACAGGGTCAAACTTTAGAACGCGTCCAGCATCATCGCTTTCTTGGAGTGATTCTAGATCAAAGCCTCACTTGGGTAAAACACATCGATATGCTGGAGGCAAAAGTAAACAAAACAATCAACATTTTACGTTATTTTACTGGAGTTTCTTGGGGAGCCTCAAGGAAATCCACGATAATGCTGCATTCTGCACTTGTTCAGCAAATTATTACATATTCATTCCCAGCACTCCATGGATTATCTGCAACACAAGAAAACAGACTGCATTACATGATCGCCCGTAGTCTTCGGATCTGCTTGGGCGTCCCGCGTCCAACTCGCGGAACACTGGTTTTAAAAGAAACAAGACAGCTCCCTATTCCAACTTTACGCGAACATGACACATTACGTCATTTCCTACGCTTGTCCATTCAGAATTGTCACCCACTTGCGGAGAATTTGTTAACTAGGACGGGCTTACGTATTTCCTCGACACTGATATCGTCGAGCGTCGTCGTACCGGATTACACACCGTGGGTTCCGACTATAGATCGGCCACCCTGGATGTTTCGCGTCGCAGATATTAACACGGAACTACCCAACCTTAAGAAAAGCCTGAGCACATCTCATTTTGTGATTACTCAGTCGGTGCTGTCATACTTGCATGATTACTACAGAGACCACATTCATGTATACACGGATGGCTCTACAACGAATGATGGCTCAACCTCAGCTTTCGCAATTCCATCAATGCAAGTGAAGAAATGTATTCGTTTGTCCCACAGAACGTCCTCCACTGCTGCAGAACTTTATGCAATTTTTGCGTCAGTGGAGAATATAAAGGACGTAGAACCTCAAAACCAGTGGGTTATCTGCACGGACTCCAAAGCAGCCCTCGGTGCGCTTTCGTCGCTAAATTCAAGAAGTCCGGTATATGCATTGGTCTACCAGCTAGCTGATATGATTGATCGGGCCATAAGTAATGGTCATTCATTAAAGCTGCAGTGGATCATCGCACATAACGGTATCTCAGGAAACATGGAGGCAGACAAACTAGTAACAAGTGCACATAGTTTAGAAAGAACTCTAGGAATTCCTTTTTCTAAAAGAGACATAAAGTATTTAATTGCACACCACTCCAAAGAAATGGCAGCCGACATATGGTTTAATGAGGTAGGACGGCAGTCTACTCTCTTTGTGGCAGATCCAGAATTACGGTTTTATATCCCAAGCGATATACCTTGAAAATTTTAAAACAACGCTTCACCGCCTGCGACTGAATGTGGCTTTCACGAGAGAATTTCGCTACAAAATTAATGAAATTGAGGACCCAAAATGCTCTTGCGGTCAGGTTGTCGAAACTTTTGAACACATTTTTTTAACTGTCCTCGCTTCCATCGCAATTGGTCCCAACTAAAAGTACGGCTTGATATCCTGGGTAAGGCCTTTCACCGTAAGTAAATTACTAGGGCCATGGCCCAATCAAATCATGCAGAAACCGGCTCTCCAGGCAATAAAAAGGTTTCTGGAAGACAGTGATATCATCGACAAATACTAGCTTTTGAGTTGATCATATTGAACCGTGTTGTAAAATGAGTGAATATAGCAATGTGTGTGTATGTGTGAACAATATGGTGACAATTGGTAAGACTCGAAGTGACACTTGATATCAAGAACATAAGTGCTGTTCAATAAGTGTTTTCATCGTATGTGTCTATGTATGTGTGCCCGTGTTGGTGTGTATAACCAGTGCATGTTATTATTCAAGGATC
>JAZHYW010040013.1:0-12809 GCA_037355805.1 Ixodes ricinus
ACCCCAGTCAGTCGTTTCTAGTTCACTATACTCCGGCCAGGACGGTCGCTGCTTGCCGTACAATGTTGCCAAGCGTCTCTTGATGAACCATATACCACTGAGTGTAGAAATAAATTAAAGAAAGGATAAAACATGCAGGTGTCTTCGACCGCAAAAGAGCACCAACAATGAAATACACATACCTAAACTAGTAACAAAGAAAAAAAATGTAAAAAATATCATAAGTCTTAAAGCGCTCATCAGAATGCGCCAGAAGCCGCATGGCCATTGCATCAACGATGGCTGCGCTCGCGGCAGCTCTGGCTTCCACGACGAGCTGGATCAGAGGCTGCAATCTTTATAAAAGCTCCAACCCTTAAAAATGCCCCGTTCTGCAATATTTGATGCTACCATTCTGTGTGGATACCTCCTCTTGCGTTCCGAAACAATAACGGCCTGTTCACACATGCAGCGGAGCGCTGACCTCGTGGTAAGCGCCTGCTGACGGGAGCGTTCACCAGCTTTGTATCGCACTCTCGAAACTGTTGCTCGTGGCAGACGATAAGTAGCTGACGAGACGTGAGCAGCGCTACTTCAGCGCTTCGCTGCGTCTGAGAACCGGCCTTTAGTGTGTCGCGAACACTGGCTGCCGGCGATACACCATCGCCGCCATATTGTCATCGCGCACCCCAATGACGTTCCTCTGTCCAACCCTGTCGCACCCCAGCATGGCGGAAACGTTACGCGGCGCCAGCATCGCTCAAAATGGCGGCGCACAGGAGCCTTTCTTGCAAACGTTTAAAGACATTTTCCTATAACCCCCTACGAGCGCGCCACAGACGTGCCCTCGACCATGGTGCATTTTTGGATCGCCCTCTGGCACGGGGTATGCAACCGCCAAGGGTATGGGCGAAAAGGCTTGAAAACAGACATCGTGCGTTAGTTAGCTCCGAGTGATGTTTTACCGAAGGGAAGGAGGAAAGAGGGAGAGGGCACGGCAGGACGCTCGCCGCTCACATGACAGGCATCTTAGTACAGGAGGCGTTGCCCTGTCGCACCCCAGCATGGTGGAAACATTACGCGGCGCCAGCATCGCTCAAAATGGCGGCGCACAGGAGCCTTTCTTGCAAACGTTTAAAGACATTTTCCTATAACCTCCTACGAGTGCGCCACAGACGTGCCCTCGACCTGGTGCATTTTTGGATCGCCCTCTGGCACAGGGTATGCAACCGCCAAGGGTATGGGCGAAAAGGCTTGGAAACAGACATCGTGAGTTAGTAGCTCCGAGTGATGTTTTACCGTGATAAAATTTCCGAAAGTCTACGGTTGTCTGGCTATCACTGCGTCGTCGTCGCGTGCATACATAATTTTACTAAGCATAAGAACAATCGCGGAAAGTGTGCGATGAGCACAAGAAGCTGCAGCGCGAGTGTGGCTGCAATGTTATTGAGCTTCACACATTCATACAAGGATCCTTACTTATAACGTCAGTCGATTCCGAGCATGAATTACGAGGGCTTTGTATCAGACTCTTCGTCAAGTTCATGCTCACGACTACTTCGTCTACGGCAAGAGGAGCGGTTCCAACCCGATTCAAGTTCTCCATGACATCTAAAATGTATGATAACGTCTACGTGCCACCACTCAAGATGCGGCTATAAGATGCCAAGAATTTACCTGCTTAGATTACAGTAAACTGCTCATATATACCTTCGTTACGGAAACTTAGTCGAAACCAGGACCAACTCTATACTTACCACCACTCCATCTGGAAACACTCCAGCACGTACCTCCCGGAGGGCCGAGTTTCTGCGGCGTGCTCTGGAAGGCGGTTGCCTCCCAGAACACGTGTGGAGTACACACTGATTCCTTTTTGGAGGTGCTTACTTGCTACCTAAACTCCACCCTCGTCTGCTATAAAGACACGGTTTATTTGCAGAGACGCAGGGTTTGTATCGGGTCCAGTGCTGCACCGGTACTGTGCGAAATCTATCTCGCGAAGTTCGACTGCACTGTTTCACAGGCTTTGACTGATTTCCCTATTGTCAAGATCTGCAGATAGGTGGATGACTTTGTCGTTTTCGTTAGCGTACCACCTCAAACTCGCCTGGAATCTGTGGCTCAGTTTGTCCGAGAAGTTTTTGAACAGTGCTCGGGCCACTTACGTTTCACGCTCGAGTAGCCGGCGGACGGTGCATTGCAGTTCTTGGACTTACGTTTGTCCTTCAATGGTTCAGACCATACCTGTTGGATGTACTCGCCACCAACCAAAAAGGCTATATTACCATTTGACTCAACGCACTCTGAATTAGTCAAACGGGGTATCGCCAACCTATGCCTCCGCTCGGCTTTATAGACGTCCTGTGCCCACGCCGTACGCGAGAGCTTCAACCTTCAGCTACATAGCCTGGAACTTTCGGGTTTCCTTCCTTTTCTGGTGAGAGGAGTTGCCGAATCTCTGCTTAAGAAGATGAAAAATACTGACACGGCAACTAGGAAAAGGCCAAACAAGTTCGAATTGCTACCATACGTTCAAAGGATCTCCCATAACCTGAAACGTGTAGGAGCAAAATTCAACGTCGACGTTGTCTTCACGGCCCCCTGCAAACTTTCCAAACTCTGCGCAGTGTCAAACGGGACCAAACCTAGAAACGGGCCTCATGACACGAGTCATGCCAAGCAGTTTGTGTCTTGTGTCAAGGAAGTCGTCTACGAGATCCCTCTCAGCTGTGGTAGAGTATACTTGGGACAGACTGGTCGCTGTTTCAACGCTGCGTGAGCACGCAGCCTTGCTCGGCAGTGGTCACGGTTCGCATCTACCTATACACTGCAGGGATTGTCGGTGTTCCCCTGTGTTGGACAACACAAAGGTGATAGACGCATAAGGAGCAAGTTGGAGAGATAGATCATGGAAGCAGCGCGTGTACTTGCCTGTGGACCAGATCACTGCGTTAGTGTCGTGTCAGTGCATTGGCACACACGATCTGTAAAGGTCTAATTTGTATCCAGAACGCGGTGTGCACGTGGTGCGAACGTGGGGTGTACGCAGCGCATGATCGTATCGTTTTCTCGTGCCGCTGTCAGAATTTTTTGTTATTTATTTTGGTCACGCGTTTCGCAACGTTTCGCAAGAATTTTTTGTTATTTATTTTGGTCACGCGTTTCGCAGCGTTTCGCAACCTCATCTCACCTTAGCGTGGACTAACTGCGAAGGTTATGCCAAGCTCGAGCGGCTAGCTTTAACTGCCTTGACTGGAACACTCGCTGCACGAGCGCTCGTGCAGTCGCCGAGGCTTCATACAAAGCAACTAGCTCGCGCTTTTAGCACGCGTGGCTAACAATAGTCTATGCTAAGGTGAGACGAAGTATAGTGCCGCTGTAGGAGCTTCTTTTAGAGCGCAGCTCTTAGGCGCCCGTTTCCGGCTTGAGCGGCGTCGCCGTCGCCGTCGGCGTAACCGCGCGTTGCATGATGGGTAAATTTCCCCGCTAAATTTAGCGGAAAAATTTATCTAGCGGAAAATTTTCCCGCTAAATCTAGCGGAAAATTTTCCCCGCTAAATCTAGCGGAAAATTTTCCCGCTAAATTTAGCGGAAAATTTTCCCGCTAAATTTGGCAGAAAATTTTCCCCGCTAAATTTAGCGGAAAAATTGGCCCCACTAAATCTAGCGGAAAATTTTCCTCGCTAAATCTAGCGGGAAATTTTCCCCGCTAAATCTAGCGGAAAATTTTCCCCGCCAAATTTAGCGGAAAATTTTCCCCGCTAAATATAGCGGAAAATTTTCTCCGCAAAATTTAGCGAAAAACTTTCCCGGTAAATCTAGCGGAAAATTTTTCCCGCTAAATTTAGCGGAAAATTTTCCCGCTAAATCTAGCGGAAAATTTTCCCGCTAAATTTAGCGGAAAATCTTCCCACTAATTTAGCGGGAAAATCCCCCCCTCCTCGAGGTCACGTGACCCCCAAGCCACGTGACCCCCCCTCTCCCCGAGGTCACGTGACCCCCCCCCGTGCCTTCCCTCCTCCTCAAGAGCTGCGCTCTAATTCGGCGTTACGGGGAGTTGTAAACGGCTTTCATTTTTAGAGCGCAGCTCTTAGGCGCCCGTTTCCGGCTTGAGCGGCGTCGGCGTCGCCGTCGCCGTCGCCGTCGCCGTCGGCGTAACCGCCCGAGGTCACGTGACCCCCAGGTCACGTGACCCTCCCCCTCCGAGGTCACGTGACCCCAGGTCACGTGACCCCCCGAAGGTCACGTGATGATGATGACGATGACGATGCGGATGCCGATGACGTCATCAGTGACGTCACTGATGACGTCATCGGCATTCGCATCGGCATCGTCATCATCACTGATGACGTCATCAGTGATGTCACTGATGACGTCATCGGCATCCGCATCGTCATCGTCATCATCATTGATGACGTCATCAGTGACGTCAAGTGACCCCCCTGAGGCCATGTGACCCCTTCCCCCCTTCCCCCGAGGTCACTTGGCCCCGCCCCCCGTACCCTCCCTCCTCCTCCTCAAGAGCTGCGCTCTAATTCGGCGTTACAGGGAGTTGTAAACGGCTTTCACCTTTTTCTTGTCTTCTCACATTTTTTTTCAAAGTTTCTTTCTTTATTAACATTTATCTCTTTCGAAAGAGAAAGAAGAGAATGTGCTTGCGCGTGCCACTGTGCGCGTGTGGAGGTTCTAGTAAACCTTTGGTTGTTATACTCTCGTTTCAGCTTGGGTCCAGACGGCGCCGATGCTACAAGCGCGAGCTCCGGGCTTCCAGCTTCCATGCCAAGCACGCGCGCTCGTGCAGTACAGGCACTGTTCAGGGCCACACGCTCGTGCTTGTAGCATCGGCTGCGTCTGGACCCAAGCTGAAACGAAGCATAGTCAGCGTGTGTCCTGTGTCCTTCTTCTACTTTGTGTCCCGTCCCTTTTGCGCTGTTTCTCAATATGTCGTTCAACCAACCAGCCCAGCAAGCTATCCTGTTACAGTAATGTTACAGTAAAGGTTACAGTAGAGTTCCTGTATAGGCTCCCTACGGGAGCCAGAGTTGCGCGTCTGTTTTCCACGTGCCGCCGCGCCGCTATTCGCCGAGATCCGATCACGTGAGGAGCCGGATCAAGTGCCGTGCAGGAAAGTAGACGCTGCACGCGCCCGCCGTTGGTAGTACCCCTGCTTTTGAACACGCCGCGCGCCTCGAACGCGCGGCGCCGCTATTCGCCGAATTCAGTCACGTGAGGAGCAGGATCAACATGCTGTGCAGGAAAGACGGCGCTACGGGGATGAACGCGCAACTCTGGCGTAGGGAGCCTATACAGGAACTCTATGTTACAGTACATTTCAGAGGCGCCTCGTGGCAAAGCCTGGAACTCGTTTTTTTGTTTTTTTTCGTCTTTTTCCGCGTTGCACCAGGTTGTGTTGGCCTCTATGGCGTTGGTTTCGCGCAAGCGCAGCCATTACCATCTAATGTTGGCTGCGCAAACTAAAAAAAAATAAAACTAATTAACGAATTGGAATCCTTCAGTATCCTTTGCATAGAAAAAAACATTTTACAGTGTGAACGCGCTTGACACCAGACAGCGCGATCAGTTGGCACGCACCCACGGATAACAGAAAAACCCGCCGAGGTAGGAGTAGTTAGGTAAGAGGACCGAGTTTTCGGGCCGTCTAGTGAGAACGCCTCTCACTAGGCGGCGCTAAAAACTCGACCCTCAGCCGGGAGCAGGCACTTCCATATGGAGCGTTCAGATAAAGTGGTCGTAAGTATAGAGTTGGTTGTGGTCGAAACACCGCACCATCTTCGTCCTCTTTCTCTCGAGGAGGCAAGGTGATGGTCAGTCATTAGCCAGATCGATTCAAGCTGCAAGTTCCCAGCCGAGTCACTGTAGCCCACCATAGCCAAGTCTAGCCAAGTTACCCTTCTACCCACACCGTTGCCTACCCAGATGGCTGTGCTGCCAGAACAAGCCGTTATTTCAAGTTTTAAGCCACTAGACGGCAGCGTCGGCGCCGCAATTCTCAAGATGGCGGCTCCATTAAAAATAAAGTCTATAAGTACCATGTGAGAATAGACCCTTTTCAAAAGTCAGTCCCTACCCTATCCCAGAGCCAAACCTTACGCTGTAATGACAGCATCACGCCGCTTCCCCGCACCAGAAAAAGAGAACCTCTTCAAAAGCACAAAGTCAAAAAAAAGAAGAAAAAAAGAAAGACGTTTGCAATTCTTTGTAATGTCGAATTAGAGCGCAGCTCTTCAGGAGGAGGAGGGGAGGGAACGGAGGGGAGGGTCCCGTGGCATCAGACGTGACGTCACGTCTGACGTCACGTCTGCCTTCCCGAGTTAAAATGTTCCCGCTATATTTAGCTGAAAAATTTTCCTGGCTTGAGTGGCGTCACACGGAGGTCGATCTCGCTGCTCGCGTCTGCGGCGCTCTCGGAGTGTACGCGGCCAGCGCATCCAGGCACGTCGGAACAGACAACAATGCGTAGCTACGGCTTTCAAAGGGACGACGTTTTCGTCGGTTACTATGTTCTACCGATGGCATAGAAGAAGAAGGAGCATGTGCAGTTACTCTGCGAAGGGTTTATTGTTAATGTAGAGCCGGAAGTCCCGCAGTGAAATGTTTTCAGGAAAGTTTGTCTATACTTGGTGTTGGCAACAACCGAATCAGATTTTCGTACTTTCTAAACCTTCTTTACCTTCGTTTTGTGTGAATACTTTTGCGTCAGCTTCTTCGCAAGAGCAGAAGAAAAAATAAGAACGATTACTGCTTTTTTGGAGCCGAGGCCGAGCTATATTTTCGCTCCCGGAAAATATGAGCTCGAGCGTCTGCAATGTAAAACTGAGCGTGACGTTTCATATGCTCGGACTAACTTCAACGTCATTGGACTGTGTATGCTTGTTCCTGTTTTAAACACGAACAAAATTTGTACACGAGACATGACTTTTAAAATACTTGTTTCTCTCGCTTGGGTCACGTGGCGCTTTGCTGGCTCGGTGCGGGGTCGTGAGACCAGTGTAGGAATGATCGGCTCATTTTTACTCCACGACGGTTGAGGTGATAGTGAACTAACTTTAGCTCATGGTGCGCAGGCTACGTACTACGCTACTAAAAAATTAATTACATTTTAGTACTACTCTCGCTTAAAGAATTATTCAATCAGACCTCGTAAATTCTCGAGAGAAAAATAATTCACCGTTCCTTTAAAAAGTAACCGTTCTTTTTCGATTATTCCGGATGTTTCAAAACAGCATGTCATCTCACAGGTCCTGAAAAACGGGCTTTTTGTACTTTTCATTATGGAGTCAAGAATCACCAGAATTACAAAATATTCCTCTTTTAAATTCATCACTTTTGGTTTGACCGTCCCCCTGTAGAGTTAATTCGGTCCGGGATTCTATGCTGGAAAGGTTGCTGAAACAAAAGGTGCTATTAGGAACGGGAGGGAAAAATAGTAACGGTCACAATTCCTTTCTACCGCTTTCAAAGTAATTAGATTGCTCTTACAACTTACTATATATTAGAAGTAATCGATCAATTGCCTCTAAGAAAGTATTCGATTATTCTGATTAGTTGTAGCCAGTGCCACACAAGTCTGGCTCAGTGGCGGTTGAGAGCGTCCGTGTGGTAGGGGTATTACTCGGGCCTGATGCCAGCTAACGACGGAGACGTCGGAATGACGAGCTTCGTGCGCTGCGTACGCGACTCCTGCTGCGCGGCATCCAGCGTATGATCAAAGCCCCGTACGATGTAACTAAGATGGGACAAGCCGCTCGCGACAGACCCGTCGCACATCGGGGGCTAACTTACGGGCGGGCAGTCCTTGTACCTGTGATTGCCCCTCGGTTGCCACGCCGCGTATACAAGGAACGATCATCGATGTCGTTTTGGCGCTTCTGTCGTGTCAGTCGCCCGGTGAGCTCAATCGACCCATATGTCTGAACCAGGCGCTACCTAAAATTAAACAGACACTTAAGCAAATAAAAAAAAAGACGAGTAACCTGTTCGCAAGCAAAATGATTAATCGGCGCAGTTGGAGCTCACACTTAAAACAACGAGCGCCGGGAACACGAGAACTTTTGTAAGACCCTCTTTCTTTCCGTCGGAAATGTTGTCGGCGCTTATCCTTTCAACGTAATCTCCTCTCGCGCGCTGTCACCAGGTATGAGATAAAAAAAAAAGCCGATAGAAAAAAATCCCAATTAACGGGCGACCTGCAGCGGGTCCGTAATTAAAAACGGTCTGACCCCGCACCTCATTTGCGAACTTTTGGCGCGGTGCCCGTCCGCGGTGCGCTCGCGCCCTCTTTGCCGCCCGTGTTGTCTCCGCGTAGACGGCGGTGTCGAATTCGCCCCTTCGATTCTCGTTGGAAGTGCCGCCCTCGTTCTCCGGGTGAGAACATTTTTCTTTGTCGCAAATATTCCACGAACGCTTCTGTTGTTTACGTGCGCGTGTGTGCACCCAGAGCACGGGGCAGTTTTGTGTCTGCCTTTCGCGTCGTTGATATGGCACGGATTTAAGCAAACGTGGATTAGAGTCGTGAGTGTTCATACAGCGAGAGATTGGTCCGCTGTTGACAATTGGCAACAGAAGACTTTACGATAATGATGCTGTTCGGTGGAAATTTCGACTGAGCAGTACCACTGCTTACCTGGGATTTTGTACCAATGCAAGCTAAGACAAGGCCTTCGCAGTACGTCAACTTAATGGATCTATCGCGCGAAGCGATAAACACGCTGAAGTCTCCGCAGGAGTCGCCGCAGAGCGAGCACCGCTGTCCCTTGTGATATAACGTGCTAAGCGTCGCGCTGAGCTGGGAGACGTTGCGAGACGTAGCGATGTCGACGACGCTGACGCAAGGTAAGCCGTGCCGCGATGGATCCGCTAGGTGATCTCGTTCTGGGGCGAAATGCGCGTGCCTCGTCTTCAGTTGTGTGGTGTCCCGGCCTCAGTGGAGGCGTCGTGACGCAGGCACGCAGGGAGCCGGATATGCAAAGGATAACAAGGCTTTTGTTCGGCGAACTCGTTACTGTCCCCGCGCCTGGTTCCATCTTCTTTGTCTGCCCCCATCCTAGGCCACAGCCCTACAGGTCTGATTTTCTTGAGGCTAGGTGGCGCTATTGCGCCAACAAATAGTCCGACGACACTACATTTTCCCCTGGACTTTTAAGAAAGTCACTTCGGTAAGAGTACATAATCTCGTGGCTTTTTCCGGGACGATTCTTGCGAGACGGTGATTCTGGATAACGCCTGCTTCCTGCTTGTGGCGCGTTGGGTGTCGTCAGCCGTGGTGTCCCCACTCGGTCCGACTTCTGCAGTGGTCGAGCCCAGGGAGGGTCTTTTACGCTGTTCTGGGGCAGCTCCATCAAGGTGTCGGAGGCATCCCAGTCTTCCACGTTTTGGGTCTGTTGACCCCGCCACGTGGAATCCGTCGGAAGAAAAAAGCGTTTCTGATGATCCCTTTGTTTCCCCGTTCGGCGGTGATTTCTTTCCCTATGTACTCCCGTCACGCTGAACGGGAAACAAAGGATCATCGAAACCTTTTTCTTCATGGATTCCACGGCCGTCGCTAGATTAAAACGTGGAGGATGCCTCGACTGCCTTGATGGAGCTGCCCAGAACAGCGTAAAGACCCTCCTGAAATGCGACCCTGCCGGCGCGGAACACCACAACTGACGACGCGAATAACGCCGCAAGCTGAGCAGGCGTTGTGGGACGTCAGTCTCTGGAATCCTCCCGAAAAAAATACGGATATATACTGAAGTGACTTTCTCTTTAAAAAGTCCGGAAAATGTAGTGTCGTCGGACTATTCGCACAGCTAGCGCCGCAACCCTCCATCAGACCTGGCCCGGAGCCTAGGATGGGGCAAGACCCAAAGAAGATGGAACCGGAGCGCCGAGACAATAATAAGTTCGCCGAATAAAAGTTTGTTATCACACAGCACATCCGGCTCGTGCTGCATCACGAGCGCCGCGGACCGGGACACCACGCAACTGAGACAAGGCACGCGCATTTTGCCCCAAACCTTCTTGACAACACCTGCGTCGCGTCGTCGACAGCACGTCTATCTTAATAGCGCGGCCTTCTTGCGTTGCAAGGACAAGCGCGTGTGCCTGCGGCATTCCTCAAGGAACTTCAGCGTTATCGCGGGGCGGATAAGTCCATTAAATTGACGTACTGAGCCTTGTCTTTAGCATTGGTACAAAATCCCAGGTAAGCGGTGGTATACTCAGTCGAATTTCACCGCAGCATCATTATCGTGCCTGTTATAGTAATCAACAGCGGACCGCCTAAACAATGGAACGCTCATCTGATCCGCGTTTGCAGCTAAATCCGTGCCATCAACGACGCGAAGGCAGACAAAACTGCCCGTGGTACGCACGCACGTAAACAACCGAGTTCGTGGAATATTTGCGACGAATGTTCTCGCGGAAACGAGGGCGGCCTCAAACGGAAAGTTTACCGCCGTCTGCGCGCGCATAAAGGTCGCAAACGGAGGTGCGGGCTTTGATGGACCGTTTTGGTAATTTTTGCCTGGAGAATCTTCGTGAGTATCGGCACATCGCCTGGTAGCGCGGAGGAAGACCACGTTGAAAGGATGGCGCCGGTGGCGACCGACGGAAAGGGAACTCAGGGATTCTCGTGTTCCCGGCGCTCGGTGTTTTGATGTGGGGGCTCCAGCCTTAGATTAATCATTTACAGCACAGAATATCTTATTTGCCAAGAGACTGTTTAATTTGGGTAGCCTGGATTCGATATGGGTCATTGAGCTCGCAACAGAAGCATAAAAGGTAACCTCGGATGATCGTTCTTTGTAATACGTGGCGGCAACCGAAGAGACGCAGAGCCCGTGTTGTTACTGCTCATTGTGCGACGGGTCTACTTGAGCATCGTGCATCGTGAGACTTTGATCACGACGTTGGATGCCGCGCGGCAAGTGCATGGCATTGCGAAGCGGTCATCCCGACGGTCTCGTCGTTGGCATCAGCATACCCACGGTCCTCGAAGCTGCACTGGGCTTCCAGGCAATGTGGCTTTCATTACAACTAATCAGATAATCAGATACTTTCTTAGGTAATTGATCGGTACTTCCAATATGAAAATGAAGTTGTAAAGGTAATCTAGTACTTTTATTGATAGAAAGGAGATTGTGACCGTTACTATTTTCCGTTCTAATGGCACTTTCGGCAATACTCAATAGGACGATGTTAAAAAGTGATAATTTAAAGGAGATAACACACAGCAATTCAGTTCATGACCCATGATAGTACCAAAACAATTTCGGGAAACATGACATGCTGTCGGAATAATCTGAAAGACGGTTACACGAAGACAGTGAAATCGTAATTTTAAGCGAATAGTACTAAATGTAATTAATTGTGCTCAACAACTCACTGAGCTAATGTTAGTTCACATGCTCAACTGTCGTGGAAACAAAAATGAGCCGATCTACATGATCACGACTAACTGCGCGCCAAGCAAGTAATATTTTAAAGTCATGTCTCGATAATACGGAAATTTTGTTCGTGTTTAAAACAGGAACAAGCATACAGTCCAATGACGTTGAAGTAGTCAACGCCAAAACGTCGCGCTCAATTGAACCTACATTGCAGACGCTCGAGCCTCTTTTTCAGGCGAAATAGCTCGGCAACTCAAAAGCAGTAATCATTTTATTTTTCTTCTGCTCTTGCGAAAACTGGACGCAAAAATAAGAACACAGGTAAAGAAGGTTTAAATACGAAATCTATTCGGTATTTATACTGAAATTATGAACAGGCTTTTCCTGAAACATTTCAGTGGCGGTGGACTTGTATACTACGTGAAAACAATGACCCTTCGTAGAGTAACTGCGCATGCTCATGCAATATGCCGTCAGTAGGTATAGTAACCGACGAAACGTCGTCCTTTGGCCGTAGCCTACGTCTGTTCCGACGTGCCTGGATGCGCTGTACAGCGTACCTCCGAGCGCCGCAGGCGCACGAGCGGCGGCCTCCGTGTGACGCCGCTCAAGCCGGAAAATTTTCAGCTAAATATAGCGGGAACGACACAGCTCGGGAAGACGGACGTGACGTCAGACGTGATGCATCTGATACCGCAATCCCCTCCCGTTCCCTCCTCTAGAAGAGCTGCGCTCTGTGTTGTCCTGGGAGTACAAACATCTTTCTTTTCTTCTTTTTGACTTTATTCTTTTGAAAGTTCTCACTGTGTGTGAAGCTAGCGTGATCTCTCGTACAGCGTAGGCTGACATGAGACTAGAACGAGACGGCTTTGAAAAGTTATTCTACGTAGTACTATAGACTTTATTTTTAATGGAGCCATAAATGTATGAGAATCGCGGCGCCGACGCTACTTTAAAATCTAGTGGCTAAAACTTGGGGAAATAACGGCTTGTTCCTGCAACATCCAAATCTGGAGTAGACAACGGTGTGGGGGTAAGAAGGGCTCCTTGGCTAGACTGATATGGTGAACTAATGACTCGGCTGGAACTGGTAGCTTGAATCAGTCTGGCTAATGACTGACCATGCAACTTGCCTCCGCCGAGAGAAGAGGACGAAGATGGTGCGGTGTTTCGATACAATTAACTCTATACCCCCACGACCACTTTCATCTGAGCAGCTCCATATGGAAGTGCCTGCTCCAACTGAGTCGAGTTTTAGCGCCGCCTAGTGGCGTTCTCGGCCCGAAACTGCTCTAGGCAGACTCCTACCTCAGCGGGTATAGCAACAATCGCGCTGTCTGTGTCAAGCGTTCACACTGTAAAATGATTTTTTTCTATACAGAGATACTGAAGAGTCCAATTCATTAATTAGTTTTATTTTTAGTTTGAGCAATACAT
>JAZHYW010040014.1:0-28795 GCA_037355805.1 Ixodes ricinus
AAGTCCGTCTGAGCAGGAACACACACCAACAAACATGAATTTGTCTTCCTGGTCGCGGCGTGTGTAATAAAGCAAAGCATACCCTGAATTTTAGTTTTGCGTTTTAATTCAATGTTCTTTCATATTCGTCCAACGTACAATTCAGTTATTTCTATAAAGGCTGAATTCTTAAAAATATATAAGCAAAAACAAAAAAACAATAATAACTATTTTTTTTATTAATACGAATTGGAGCATGCGGTCCTAGTGTTTTCAGGAAAGAAGTATGAATACTTAGTTTTCATTCAATGACTTACAATCAAATTATTTTTTCAGCCCAACTCATTATGGTTTCCGTCTCTTATGTTTTTGTAACATGCAGCTGCTTCGTTTCGCTTATCCTTTGCATGCTATACTGGTCAAAAACTATCAGGCTGACTGCATCTTTCCCGATTTTGATAAAGCATTTGACAAGCTCAATCGTGAGTTACTAATACTTAAACGTTCTTTAATAAACCTAGGTTCCAATTTGTTAACATGTCGGGAATGCTTTATTACCAACCGCTTTCAATTTGTCACATCAATTGTGAATAATTCTTCCCTGATGAATGTGGTGACTGGCGTCCCCCTAGGCTCGGCTTTAGGCCCGCATCTTTTTTCTAATATTCAGTAATGATTTAAAAGGTTGCGTTTCTTCCTTCATGCATTTATACGCGGATGGCAATGTAATTTATTGAAAAATTCTTGACGATGACGATGAACACCTTTAGCAATCTGATTTCAATATTATTACTCTTTCGTGGGAAAAAATTGCGTATAGAAGTTTGCCCTAACAAATGCACACTAATGCGGACTACAAGGCAAGGCGCGCTCCCTTCAGTAAAATCAGTGACCGACATTCAAATTGAATCCGTAAACTCATACCGCAAGCTAGGTGTTACTATATAATCGACATAGATCTGAAAATTTTATATCCAAATAATAGCCGCCAACGCTAACGGCATTTAGGATACCCACGACGGATCTTCAGAATTGCCTCAGTTAATCATAACGTCTTCTTTATAACTCTTCTACGGTCTTAATTATAATACGTGGCCTCCATTTGGGATCGTAACCACGCCGTTCTACATAAAGCTCTTGAGTTAGTTCGAGACTACGCCGTTCGTGTGGAGAATCATAATCGAACAGCCAGCATATCATCAATGAACTCCAGTTTGTTATGACCCTCTTTGTGATTGCGTAGAAAGGTTTTTCTACTTTGCCTGTCTTATAAAGTGTATCATCATCAGTCGCAACCAGACCATTTCTTTACATTGACTAATAATTACCCTTACCGTTTGTACCATTGTAATAAAGTTGGATTAACACGTTGCCAGAAGAACAAACCTTTAATCCTTTATTCCGCATATATCAAACGACTGGAAGAACCTTCCAGCAGATTATCGCAACTATACCCAATTAATTTTTTCGCCGATCTCTGTTCACATTTCTGTCTGATGAGGCAACATGAGTCACCTTTTTTGGTTTTTTGTAGCAGTTTTTGCTTTCAGTTTTTGCGAATCACAGCGTGTTTGTGATGTCCATTTCTCGCCACATCTTGTTGTTTTGTCCTTTTTTCAGCTTTATCCATTCTCTCTTTAATGCCTCGGCGCTTGAAGGCGTCTACGATAAATAAATAAATGATAAATAATATAGAAGTCATGGAACCTGCCGCACGTTCTTCAAAGATGCTGCATCCAGAGATGGCTAATATTTAAAAAAAAGGCTCATGCTGACACAAATGAGCACTACTGTTTTTCTCATGGTTGTCGATTATTCTATACTTTCTTTTTGCTAAGCTCAAGGAACCCCTTCAAAAACGTGCACAACTTTGGGAGGGCTCATTGTTTGCATTTTGAGAGCTCATATTGCTGGTAGCATATTTGAAGTCTTGTAGCCATCGCTATGCTCATGAACGGGTTGAGCTATCCCAGTTCTTGCCGTAGCAGGATCAAACATTAAAAAAAGAATCCAAAATATTCTGCGTTTCTTTATATTATTTTTTTCATTTCCTTTCATTTGTTGTTTGTTGGAATTTAGAGTCTTCATCTTTGGCCCTTCGCTTGTTTCCTATTCATTGTTCAGTTGTTTCCGCTAGAAGTTTGTGATCAGTTGAAATTTGCGCTGAAGTGCGCGGAATATTATTCCCGTAAAATATAACACATAAAATGTTTTAGCAAAGATTTAAAAATGTATATGCGATAATAAGTACACGATACTGAAACACGTAATTAAGATACAGAGCAAATATTCACGATTAGAAGTATCTGCAAGATACCAAATTACTCCCAGAGGTCATTGAAATACAGTGTCTCGTGTACAGTATTTGAGATAGTCACAAATCTGACATGGAGTATGCAGGGAGTGGTAAGCTTTCTCCCTATTGTGAGCGGCCTGTGAAGGGGCCGTTTATAGCCTCGGGAGAGCAGAGCTTCGATATTCTGGTTTTCAGTGACCGAATAACCGGCATATAATTTATAGTGTAGTAGCGGCCAACACTTATGATTGATTGAAATGGAAGTGTGAATGTGCGAATTTCCTCTGTGTTTGAAGTAAACAACCCTTGCAAAATTAGAAACTTAGATCACGGAAACATTGTACGAAATGTTTGCTTTTAGCATTTTGCAGTGTTGGCGGTAAAGAGTCACAAGTAACGGCGTTACCGGTAACGCGTTGCTTTTCTCGGTAACTTACTAACGAACTGTTACTTTTTGAAAGAGTAACGTGTAACGTAGTTTCATTACTCGTTACTTATTCCCAAATTTAAAAAAAAAATGTATATACACTTCAATCTTTTCGGGTTTTTAAACGCCAAGCCACGTGAATTATCGAATTTTTTGCGTTTTTCTTTGCTTTTCTTCTCGTGAGTATTCAGGTAAAGCCGTAAACAAACTTAAAATAATATGTTAAGTTTCTGCATGAACATGTTTCTTGAAATATGTCGTTTATGCATACCTGCACCGTCAATACAGTAAAACGTGTTAATCAATAATTAAACAAATACTAAATCAAAAGTTACATGCGTTACTTTTCATCCGTAACGGCAACGGGAACGCGTTCCTGCTATTTTGTCGTAACGTAGGTCGGTAATGCGTTCCTTTTATTTGCAAGTAACGAGTAACGGATTTCGTTAGTTGTTTTTGGTAACGCCTACAGCGCTGGCATTTCGACACTTTTCATGAACATTGTGAATTTTATTATGACAATTATAATTGTTTTTAGAAAAATCTGTCGATAGCTGCTGAACGCTGAAGGCTTCGCCGGCAACATAATTGTATTCTCTGGAGCGGAATTAGTTGTACAGCAGTTTCAGCAAAAGCGTAAGACCTGGTAGGCTTTCACTTATCGAATGTAGTCACACGCTAAGATTATTGGTTGAAATAGATTCCCAATACGAATTCCTCTCCTCATTAATACTTTGAACAGAGATCGTTCACTGACGCAGGCAAGTGACAAATGCGTTAAAGGACGCTATCTGGGCATTGATATAAATTAAGCAAAAACCTGAACACAAAAACTTAAGAAATCGCAATATTCCGGCTGTTCGCGAGAAAAAGAACCGCGCAGTTTAGTCTCAGAACAAATACATATACACGTTCACGAACACTGGTAAGACGCGGAAACCCAGTGCTAGTTGTAGGATTCAGATGCTAAAATCTCACAACTTCCTCCTAAAGGCCCGTTCACACTCTTGCAACCAAGTACGGCCAAGAGAGACAAAACCGGTTTTTAAGCCTCTTGCGACCTCTTAAAACCGGGTGCGCTGCTGCGGAGCTGGTCCTAAGAAGTCGTGAAAGCATTAAAAACCGGTCTGGTCTCTCTCGGTCGTACTCGGTTGCAAGAGTGTGAGCGAGCCTTAAGTGTTGCAACAGTCACAACCGATATTTCTTTTAAATTTGCATAATAAAATGAAGTACTTTTGTCTGTACATTTGGGGCCTTTGTTGGTGGTTATCCTCCTTAATGAAAGTTAGAAATTAAAAAAAATTGTGAACGCAATTTACGAGAACATATATGATACATAAAACGGTTCCAGAACACAATTCGAATGTTGAAGATTGCAATCGGTTTGTGACTTTTTGAAGACTATTAACAGGTTAGGTATTAGTCCATGAGAAATGTAATTGTGTTTTAGTGTGCACAAAGTTAAAATGCCAATTAGCTGTGGTAGAAATAATAACACTGAATATCGAGCGATGAAAGATAAAGCACTCTTGGCTTTAGAGCGCAACTTTTAGGCTCCCGTTTCAGGCTTGAGCGGCGTCGCCGTCGGCATAACCGCGCGGTGCATTATGGGACGCGTGACGTCACTGGTGACGTCACTGATGACGTTATCGGCATCCGCATCGTCATCGTCATCGCCACTGCTGACGTCATCAGTGGCGTCACTGATAACGTCATCGGCATCCGCATCGTCATCTTCACTGATGACGTTATCATTGACGCCACTGATGGCGTCATTGGTATCCGCATCGGCATCGTCACTGGTGACGTCATCAGCGACGTTGACGAAAACGTTACCACGATGACGTCACACGCGACGTCATTTGTGACGTCACTGATGACGTTAATATAATGACGATGACGTCATCGTGATGACGTCATCGTCACGTGTCCTCACAGGGGTCAGTGACCCTCGTCAGGTCACGTGACCCTCGTCGCTCGCTCGGAGGGAAGAGTAGCAGACAGGATGAGGAGCTGAGGAGGACGGAGGAGGGGTATACCTTCCCCTGAGTACCCTTCCCTCCTCCTCCTTCTCAAGAGCTGCGCTTGGATTCGGCGTTACAGGGAGTTGTAAACGGCTTTCATTTTTTTATTTTGTTGAATATCATGTTAAAATCCGACGAAGTCTCGGATATAGCAAACCTCACATCGCCGGGTAAGAATGTTCCAACTGGAACTGGGCAGGTAGTACCTATTTTCATAAAAATTCAAAATAGTTAAAACGCGCAGCAAGACAAATGGACAGAGAGAAAGACACAGACAAAGCGCAAACTTACAACTGAACAAAATAATAATAATAATAATAATAATAATAATAATAATAATAATAATAATAATAATAATAATCTTTATTTTTGGATGCCCTAAAACGGCCAAGCGGCCTTCTCTTAGGTACAGCAACTTGTACAACAGAAACTCTTAAACCATAATCGCACTCATTAAAAAATAAATATGCATATACACTGACGCGCTATGAGGTGACCAGAAGTTCGTCCGACAGCGATATCTAGGCAGGGGAGTGGTGATGTCAACTTCAGGTGGCACGATGCTCTTGTATGACGTCTGTAAACGAGCAATAGGTGACACACGGCATGGGGAACAAATATCAAAACAGGTGAAATATCTCGTAGTGCGGAAAGGAACATGACAACTGATTTTACTAATAAGCAGGGTTCGGAGTTTTCGGTTTAAACCGATAAAAACCGATAAAGGTCCGCCAAATGCATTTTCGGAGATTCAGTTTTAATCGAAAAAAGGTCGGTTTGCAGGTTCGGCGTTTTCGTTTTAAACCGATAAAAGTAAGTCTGATCCGTCTCCTAAAATTCGGTTTTAATCGAAAAAGGTTAGTTTTTAGGGCCGCGTCAACGTGGGTTGGGTAGGGGAGAGAGGGCTTTGGAAGGTTCGTCATTGTGTGACGTCTTCGTGACTGGCCCTCTTCCAAGGTTCAACGTGCAACAAAGAGGTCTTGGATTGGCCTTCACGGGACTTCTGTGTCCTTTCTTGGATCGGGCTTAGTTTGTCAAGTTCCTGGTCCTAAAAAAGTTCGGGTGTCATGTACTTCAGAGGACATCGAGGAAATCCGTTAATACCTCTCTTAGCACCCTTTCTCAAACTTCCCTGTGGTTAAAAACATAAATACAATGAATTTTTGTTATTGCTATTTTGCTGGTTTTTGTACGGTCATCACCTCAGACAGTCACGCAGTGTTGCCATTTTAGCGATTTTGTCGCTAGATTTAGCGATTTTCTATACATTTAGCGACTGATTTTTTTAATTTAGCGGCTTGCGACATTTTTAGCGACTTTGGCGTTCAACCATAATCTTGTTATTTTGAACAATTTCAGAGATGCCCGTCTGCTTCTCTCCCCGAGTTTGCTTTGCTCAATTCAGTGCTCAATGCTCAATTCAGTGGTGCGCTTAAAAAATGTCGACACTGTAACCATCTCTCTCGCGCCCACGTACCCACGTGCTCTCCGCCAAACGCCATCCTGACTATAAGAGCTGGCCTCAAAAGGCACGCAAAGACGTGTCTAGACAACGAACTTCCAGAAGAAGTTGTTCGGCAAATTGGCACAGCTGAAGCCTACAAAGCTGGCAACGAACAGTTGACATCGGCAGATCTAGGTGACTTGAGTGCAGTCACCATCGAGGAAGAACGCTTCTTCTTCTAGACTGTTCCGTTGAACTGTTCTTGAAGACAACGCAGTCATTATTTCCGTGTTAAAATTAACAAGTACCCGTTTCTTTTTCCTACTTTCGTACTTACCGCCTAGTCGTTTCCCAAATAAAACATTACAAATAAAAACCGTCCTAGTTGTTTTTCAGTGTAAGTTTAACCTCTAAAAATACCTGAGATATGATTATTTGAGGTTCACTTACTTTAAAAGGGTTTAATGAGTTTTTGGAATTTAACGAATACTTTAGCGACTTCCTGGTGAATCTAGCGGCTGTTTAGTGACTTCCTAATCTCAATTTAGCGGCGCGCGCGAAAAAAAGATGGCAACACTGCAGTCACGTCGTCAGAATGGGAAGGAAAAAGAAGCGTGCTGAAGATTATGCCCCCAAATTCCGCGATTTTGAGGTGTGTTTTGACGGAAGTTGTAGCGAAGACGACGTATGTATATGTGCGGTTATTCTTTGAGTGATCACAAATATCACAGTTACAAGGATAATCTGATCCGGTGTCCGATGGTGTTTCTTTCATATTCACCGAAAAAAAACGGTAAACGTTTTTGGGAATAAATATACACACAAAAAAAATCGAATTTTAAAATAAACACCGAATAAAGTACGCCGAATTTTGAAAAAAATAAAAACCGAAAACGCGGAACCCTACTAATAAGCCATGTAGAATATATAGCACCATTATGATCTTATGCAGAAATAGTATTCCTGCATAAGATACCAAGTCACGGACAGAAGAACTGTCCGTGACTTGGATTCGGAATACCAATGGACACGGACAGTTCATCTGTAGGATAAAAGCTTCTGCGAAAATCTAATTAGTACACATCCATTGTCATAATACACGCGTCGTCCAATCCATCCATCGAACATTTCAAACAAATCTTTTTTGTACACGTTCTATGATCAAAGCCTGAGTTTCAGATATTGAATTCCGAATCACAGAAGCAAACTCGAGCCTTGAAACGAAAAAGAAATTAAAAAAAAATATGTTCAACAATGGGGCTTTTTAAAATGCTTTGTCAAAAGCAATAAAACTCCTAAAACTTTCTTTGTAAAGCCCACAAGAAAAGAGACATGATTTTTGTAAGTCAATCCACAGACAATGAACAACCCAAGAACCCTTACAATTGACACTCGTTCAATCGGCTTTCCCTCAACATGATAAGTGTTAATAATGATCGCATGGCGTCTGCATAAAGATATAATCTTTTTAAGGATGAAGGAATAACTAACTGATTTTCTTTATACCGCTGTGCTATAATAGACACATCATGTTGTATCAAATCGCAATCTAAAGGGCAATGAACACTCTTGAACAACTATTTTCGTTGTCACACAATATATAAACCCGCGACAAAAAAAAAGTTAAAAAATATATACAAATAGGCATTGTTAAAATGCTTAAATTTTGACATCACTCATCACATCCTTTAAGTCTAGTCATACTTGGATGAGGAACAGTACTTATTTTTCGAACAAAGATACAGCTATCACACTGCAGCTCCCAACACTACACTCTTGCTAATCATTCAGACTTTTTTTTCATACAAAGGAAAAGAAAACGTTTTGCATTTGTACTAAATCATAGATGCGCAAAAATTTCATATTTTAAAAACTCTGCTTTATTATGCGAAAAGGGCCACCACAGATATTCATACATCATAATCAAATCTAGGTGACAAAAAGCGATGAAATGTAACATGCAATTAAGAAGATAGGCTGTAGAAAGAGTGCGAAATAAATAAAACCTCAGCTGTGGTGAATTTATTTAAGACGCTGCTGGTTGCAAAACTTTCAATTTCAAACGATTAAACTAATGTGTCATCAGCGCTGTGAAATTGTTATTACTTTACGTTCCATCGGCAATAATATATTTTCAATGACAGAAACCGTTTCGTATCAGTGCATGGTTCTGTGTTAAAATTTTCGGCTTTGATCATACTTCTTCACAAAAGAGTCATAATTGAAAAGTGTGGATATCATGACAACCAATGTCGAACTAGAGTCATATCTCGTTAATGTGGACCTTGTTAAATAAGCACTGGGTTATAGGATACAATTTTAGCCCATGAACTGAGTAAACAAATGCGTGCATGATTTGTTGTCATAAACAATTCTCATTATGAGTGATTCTAAGAGGGAACATAGGTACCCTTATTAATGAGGTACGACGACAATAAACACTGCACGAAATATCTAATCTTGAGAACCGAAATCTCGTGGAAACCAGAAATTGTTTGTTTGAAATATAATATAAAAAGTGAGAGAAATTGTGTGCATAGGGATTAGAAGCACGCAGGAAAAACTGATGAAGCAAACTGCCTAAATATTTTCAGTGGAGTTTCGCAAACTTGCACTGCAATATTAATATAAATCTAGTTTTCGTGCAAAGAAACACGTTCTACAAACTCTCTTATGTTAAGGCCGTACCAAGAAGCCCTTATTATGCGCAGAAAGTAAGAGATGAAAATATCTCCAGAGGGTTCGTCTTGCCGGACTACATTTCCTGTGGCTCTTTGTGAGTCATCGGGTTGTGGAGGCTGACTCAGCATTCCCGAACGACCGATCAATACCGCGCATCAGCGTTTTGGGAGATGGAGAAGGACGAAGACCGGAAATCGTCTGGCGACCGCTCGCCCCCTACACGTCGTTTGCAAGGCCACTTCCGGCCGCTTCCGGATTTCAACTTCCGGTCCGAAAGAAAGATGCCCGCGCTCTTAATTCGATACGCGTACTGTCAACGTTTCGCGAGGAAGTGGGAATTATGACATCACCCGCGTTAGACGCTCGTTTGTGGCGAAGGTAAAGAAAATGTACCGTAAAAGGGTGGATAGCAGGGCTAGTTGGTTGTTGATTGACATTTTTCAGATGCAAACATGAAATAATTGCATCAGGTGCCCACATTTCTCGAATGTTAGCATCTCAAAGGAAGACCCAACAGTTACACCTGCACAAAATATTAGAGTGAAATGATTATTACAAAGTTAATCTAGGCTGACCTTTAATCATACATGTTTGTCAAGGCTCGTCCGGGATGACTTGAAAGAGAAGAGGAGACTGAGACGCAGATATCAACATATACTAGCATTTAATATAAAGCAAAACAATTTTTAAAAAAAGAAGAAAGGAAAGATGAAAAAAAGAAACCTCGAAGAGTAAAATACATAATACCTGACCACTCCAAAACGTTCGTTCTACGCATAGTGAGCAGCGGGCCGTTGCTTGTATCTGTTATCCCAGTGGTTGCTGGTTCGCTTGACCGTACGTGATGGGCCCGATGGCTTGCCACGGTGGACGGGTGCGGATATGTTTGAGCCCAGCCCGCGATGCCGAGACGGAGCCAGGTGTGTTCGTGCCGGGTTCCTTGACGCTGGAACACAGCCCGTGTATACTTTTAGGCCAGGTGCGTTGATGTTGGAGCAGATCCAATGTGCCTGAGGCAAGGTGCGTTACGACGGGGTGGAGCCGGCCTGCACACCACTGAAGAAGCTCGCTGCTCGGCTTCTAATCCCGTCGCACTTGCGATTACGATCTTCTCGAGCTTCTTCATTTCTTTTTCTTTCGCCAGTTGTCACTCCAAAAACGTAACAATGATGTACCTTGTCCAATGCTAATAAGAGTCAGTCCTGTTTTCTTTGCTTTACTGAGGTTTCTATCTTACTAAATATCCTCGAACAATATCACCCATATAAATATACGCGTTCCTTTGCTGTATAAGCATGAAATTCAGTCTAAATAAAGCATTCTTGCAGCATATGAACGAAGTTGGCAATATTATCGGGGTGGTTGAATAGAAATGTATAATGAATACTCTGATAAATAAAAATTTGAATACGTTATTAAATGCTATAACTCGACACTTGATATTTTATTAGAACATGTTGGATTTGGTTCAAGCAGTAACATACTGTAAGCCACAAAGATTGATCAAATATTATCTTTTCAAACCTAATTTATTAATAAGGTTCGCAGCAATGTGAAGATCTATGTGCTACAACACATTGAAAATAATTAGTACTGCGGTCGGCGGAAAGAGACAAACGATTGAGAAACTTTGCGCGCGTAACTCCTCATAAAAAGAAAAGATTATTCCGAAGAAGTTCGTTCGAATCTTTGTTAAATTCCCCAGTCAATTGACATGTTTACTACTGTCTGCAATAATAACTTAAAATTTATTCGTTGCTACACCATGTATCTTTATTTGTAAGGTGCAGCATTATAAGCTGACCTATCGGCGTTCAGGTTGGGGCGAAATAAAAACCTTGCAATGCTCCTCGGGTATATCAAGCAGCCAAAAAAGATGTTGTGATGAACTTCCCTTTTTATTGTTGCAATGTGGAAGTCGTCTTCTTGGGTTGGCTCGCCGCAGGCGTCCTATACGTGCCGAAGGCGCCACACATGTCGAACTTACATGCCGCAAGAGCCTTACACAAGTTAATAAAATCATAATAGGGGACAAAGAAATCACTGCCGGGTCTCATACTTCGAAACCAGAGACAAAATGTCTGTCGGATTTGAACTAAGGATGTCCGTATCACAAAACATATAACATACTGAGCACTATGCAGTATCGTCAGCAGTTATCATGTAAACGATGATAAAGCGAAACTTGAAAATACTAGACAAAAATGAACACATCAACAAAAATTACCTATATCTAATAGCCCTATTCGTTGAGTCCCCCTGCCCAAGTCCTCAATGTTTGCGAAATCTACTTACGTCCATGTCAGCTAAGGAAGGTACAGAAGGGTAATCAGGAATCTGCCTTAAGCCCACAATGGCGCAAAAATGCTACAGCAATAACACGAAGATGAAAAGCAGGACCCATACACGCCTCATGCGCGCAGGAAATGCACAAAAGGTTTAGCGTCCGAAGCCAATACAACCGTCTATTCTTTTTTTTTTTAAGGGAGGGGGGTGCGAATTTTCCTGTTTCGTCACGTGTTCGGCCTTTCCGATGCTTCTTTTGCTTAAACATCGCTGCACCATTTTGTATTGCTCTTGGGCGAGGGTTGTTCTATTTTTCTCTTCATTTTGCGCACCAGCATACTCTTGGTGTTGCAGTAATGTCCATCATCTCGACAATGGTCCAATGTCCCAAGTGCAGAAGAGGAAACGAAGAGGTGGAAACAAGGAGGTATAGATTCTTGTTGCTTCATCCCTAACAGCCCCTTGGTGCCTCAATCATTCGAATGGGACCGTTTGCTCAATGATGGAAGGCTGCACGAAAAGTCTGAAAAGATTTCTTAGGGATATCTGTTGTTTTTTTAAGGAAGGAGATACTGCAGGCAGAAAAATGAAATAAAAGACGACATACGATGAAAACTGCGTTCAATGCCTAGAGTCTCAGGGAAGAGAACTTGATGCCGCATGGTGTTCTCAACGTACCGCATTTCTTGGGCTATGGTCCGCACCCGGTGCATAACTCGCAGGGGCCAATTTCGGGTCAAAAATAAAATGTTTTTGCTTAGGTAGTGCTCACACGGTGCATAATACGCAAGCCGGGCATAGTCCGCACTTAGTGTCTAACCCGAACGCAAAAAAAATATATAATTCACGGCACACCTTTACAAGAGCCCACTGTATTAGCTCACAAAGAGGGTTGTATCGTACATAAATTAACATTAATATACTCCGTCGTACACAACATCCTTCTACGTCTTGTCGCAGTGAACGATATAGAAGAAGAAAACAAATCCTTGTAAAGTCCTCACCTGTAGATAGTCGGCATCGGGTAAAGTATAAACTTTTAAACATGTATAGTCTGTAGATTATAGATCTAAAAGTTCGTACGTAAATTGAACATTGATTTCTGTAGTTTTAGAGAAAACTATCTCTTTGTGTTTGAAGTTCAGTTTACTCTAATGACATATCGATAAAGAGTGGTGATACAATTAGGGGTTATCCCGCAACATAGTGGGCTTGTACACAGCCGCTCGAACGATTTATTTGTTTTGAGGTTACCAGAAAAAAATGCACAGTCCGCAATATTTCGCCGAGTTCCTAGTGGTGCCTCACTATTATTAGTATCAAGCCATTATCGCACAGCTTTCTTTGCAGATTTGGAAAGTCTAAACTGAGAAAAACACACATGAAATGACAGTTTTAAAGTCTGGCATTTTTCTCCGCACACACGGTTTACGCTCTTTTTGCACGTTGATAAATTTTACTTTTATACTCCGAATTTTTATTAGATTTAAATATTTGTATTCCGTAAAATATTAACTTCTATGCCGCTTACTTTTATATCAACATAGATTGCTAACTTTGCTTCGTCATTGGGAAATAGCTTAAAAATTGACAAAAGTGTAATGTTGCAAACAATCGAAAACTATATAAACAAAGGGCAAACGACAACCAATCCCTAAAAATATCGTAGGGTCGCAACGTTTTGGTGCCGGCTCGGCACCTTCTTCAGTGGGGCTATTTAAAAGAGAAGCAGCTTCTTTCTTTTCTTCTGCGGTGACAGTAGGGCAGTATCTTTGTTTTTTTCATGGTTAGTTTTCAAACCAGGTGCGGTATCTTCGTTTTCTTCAAAGTTGGTCATTTACAAACGAGGATCAGCATCTTCGTTTTCCTCTATGGTAGGGCCTGTTTCTTTGGTGTCTCCTCTAAGTGTCGTAGTCCACTAACGTATGCTGAGGGCAAGGTGCCGGAGGATCGATTAATATTTCTAGGTGTGGTCTGATACTGACCTACTGTCACCGCAGAAGAAAAGAAAGAAGCTGCTTCTCTTTAAATAGCCCCCCTGAAGAAGGTGACGAGCCGGCACCGAAACGTTGGGACCCTACGATCTTTTAGGGATTGGTTGGCGTTTGCCCTTTATTTATAACGTTTAACCCAACCAGGCAGACGTCTGCCAAAATGTTCACCTTAAAATCGAAAACTACGACAGAATAAAGCTAACTTTGACGACACTGACCTTTCTCTTAATTATACTGAATGTATGTAAATTGAGTCTTAACTGTGTTCTTGAATTATATTAATATATATTCACTCGAGGACTTCTGCAAGTTTAAAGGAAAACGTATTCAACCTTTCCATTGCACTACTATATTCCTGTGCTAGCACTTCATCAATTAGCCTACCGATTATTCGATGAATGCTTTAACCGGATAATCGGTTTAATTTTGACTAACAAAAACTAAACATACAACGCTTTTGCGGCGCATACGTGAACGAGTGCCCCTGTATATGGACAAATATTAGGAGAAATTTCGGCGTAAAGTAAACTGCAGGGGCGAGACTTTCTGAGGTATTGTGTGCTGCGAAGTTACACTTAAGCATTGTAAGTTGGTGCAGATTTGTAGCTCCAAACAGGTGGAGAAGCTTATACGTGTCCGGGCCAATTTAACACCGTGCTAGTGTCCGTTTAGCGCAGCAGATACTATGTGAACACTAAAAGGAGATAGCTTTTTCTGAGAATATCAACGAACCTCTGCCTTTGCAGCTGAAGTATTTAATTGTGAGTGTGGGTCTCTTTGACTGTTCGCAACCACGCATCCGGTTTGGTCTTAAAAACTAAAATTGTAAATTTTACCTCTCATCACATAAAGCAGAAAATTTAATTTTTCCGTTTTAATATCGTTTAAGCATGATAATGAAGGTAACCGAAAATCGATTAAAGTGTGGCGCTTAATCTGGCCAGCCTTTTTAATCCATGCCAAGCCCGGGTATTTTTATTTTAGGAAGCGGCTATAGTCTTTGTTTCAATGTAGGTTTATATTTATATTGTGCTTGATTTGAATTCAAAAAATACGATTTTAAAGGGAGTGGAGTTGGGTTAGTGCCCTGTCACCACGTTTTTTTAAGGCTAGGCGTAGATTAGATGAGGAGTAATAGTCATGCTATTTTGACTAAGTATACTAAAAGTTTCATTTTTTTAATGATAGATTAAGGGGATTTCTTGGAACTGCAGTATTAAGGGCCATTAGTATTACAAGTCAGACCAGTTAAAAACATTACTAAGAAGGACTGGTTATAGAAATATTAATCCTCAAGTTTTGGCGTTTCCTTTTCTTTTTTTGCCAGATTTAGAAATTGCACTTAAAATGAGCAGAGCAAGTCCAGCTCAAAATGATGTTTGGAAGAGTGACTAAGTAGTTTCAGTCCCGTCGTCACTTTTTGTCGTCTGCGCACCCAACAAGGCACTGCTACCGAGATTGTGACGTCATAATTGAGCCAAGACGTCACTCTTTCAAGCGTCATTGTGAGCAGGGCTTGCGACGCTTTTTTAGCAAATTTTTTATGGGGATAAAAATGTCGATATTCATCAAACATACCTAAAACATTGCCTTTGCGCGTTTTTTTTAAATTCACCTCTTGCAATTCCAACACGACTCCTAAAATTAACCATTAAAAGCCAATCACACGTATTAGTTACCCAGTCAATTTGCCGTGGCGATTATCACCTCATGTAATGTATGACAAGCCCAATAAATACAAGGCAAAATGAGTTTGTCATACGTGGAAAATTACATGATAAAACACATTTTAAGATCACTTATTAAAAATAATATGTCTTCCTTTGAAATATCCGTTGACGCGTCATTTGTCTGAACTAACCTTCGTGTCCCTACCATCAAAGTGCATATTCCGTATTTGATGCTACTGTGGCTTGTCGTGCATTAAAATAACAATTTTGATCATTTAGAAAATGATACAAATATTCCCACTGCTGCAGTCAAGAACACGCCAACAGATATTTACAAACGACGAGTTATAAATTTTATTTGGTAGTGGCCCCATACAACAAAGCCACCGACCAAGCAAAAAGAAAGCTACGTTAGTAAGATATATTACTTTCTGTACCACTCCGGACTAAATATGAGTGTGACGGCGCAGTAATTCGTAGTCCTCTACACAAAATAAACAACAAACAAATCAAAGACAATGTAAAAAAAAAGAAATTGGGGGGGGGGGGGAGGATTGCATTTTGGAAAACAGAGACACATTGAAAACCGCTATTCGCGCCAGCTAGCGGCTCAAGTGGCCTCAACATCAAAATATGGTAATTCGTTCTTTAGTAATGCACGACATAGGTTCCTTCATTCTCTGGTACGAGATCACGGCGACAAATTCAACCCTTTTGCCGCGAATCACGCGGAGAAACATGTCTCGTGCCGCGACCTTGATGCTGACAATGACGTGGAGAAATCTTTCGCTTGCGCGTAATAACGCAAGAACTCGGATGAGGTGGATAAGTAAGCTCAAGGCGGATGGGATACCGCAATATTTGTTCTTCGCAAGTTGGGCAGATACACAAGTTCGAAGTAAAGTAGAATAAAAAAAAAACTGGAGATAATGTATAGATATTTCTTGACTAACAGGCTACGTTGAATTTCAGTTTTATTTTAAGCAAAAGCTCAACATTTAATGTCGGTAGTGCTGCGTAAGGAATCTCAGGTGTACTAATGAAGTTTCTTACGTTATATTTGTACTCGAACTTGGTCACATTGTTTGACTGATTATATCTATCTAACGAGCCTGCCTTGTAAAATCATCAGAACACATCATTTTCTCTCAAGTCATGCATTTTCTGCACTCTGTCAACTTCCTCCATTCTTCGCAGCACGGGTTTCATAAAGGATTCTTCCGCGAAGCCCAGTTACACCTCTTTCTTCATGATCTGCACATTAAGTTCGACTCTAACATACAAACTGACGCCATTTCTTTAGATTTCTCAAAAGCATTTGACAAAGTACCTCATAAGCCCTTGCTACTAAAGCTTGCTCAGTTGAACTTAAACCATAATATCTTACGATGGATTAAAAAATTTGTTAACAACCGCTCCCAATCTGTCCTAGTTAATAACCAGTCTTCTAATCTCATCCTAGTCAGATCGGGCGTCCTCCAAAGATCTGTTATTGTACCGTTTTTATTTTTAATATATATTAATCATTTACCGCCACATCAATCCTGGGATATTCGCGTGTTTGCAGATTGACTGCGTAATGTACCCTTTTATCACTAACGTATCCGACCAATCTGCCCTCTAAAACGACCTTAACTAAGTGCTGCGATAATGCGACCGTTGGTTAATGTCACTTAACTCTAGTAAATGAAAAGTTATGTCCTTTCAATGCCGCCGCAATCCCCTTTTCTTTCCATATGCCACCACTACCGCCCCCGTAGAATTAACTGAATCATATAAATACTTTGTGTCACCCTTTGCAGCGATTTATCTTGTGTACGCATATTACTAACATTACCTCATCTGCTAACAAAACCCTGGAATTCCTGGAAAACGTCAACTACACCACGCCCTCATTAAGTAAGACTACTCAGCCTACAGATCACTAATAAGATCAAAGCTTGAATATGCATCCGCCGTCTGGGACCCTCACCAAGTATACCTCATCAACGCACTCCAGGCAGTCCAAAGTCGTGCTACTAGATTCATTCATTCTTCATACTCGTACAATATCAGCGTATCGCACCTGAAAGCTGAATCAGGCTTACTTAGTCTCGCTTGTAGTCGCCGCATCGCCACCCTCTGTTTGTTTTACAAGCTAATTCATTCCTCCCTCTGTATCTCACCTTACGTCGTACTTCCCACACGCATATCTCACCGCACCAGTCATTCTCTCCAGGTTGCTCGCCCACGCGCTCGCACTGTCACTTTTTCCGCGTCAGTCTTCCCCCGAGCAGCTCCAGACGAGAACGGCCTTCCACACCACATTGCTGCAATCACCTGCCAATAAACCTTCTTCGAAAATGTTACCAATCATCTCTCATTCTGAAGACTAGCACCTATGTTTGATTATATTTTGTAACCCCACCCCTTATGTAATACCCCCTAAAAGGGGTCTTTAAGGTAATAAAATAGAAATCAAAAATATCTACAAATATATCAGTAACTTTGTCCAAAATAATGGCACAAGAGGCACATTATTACATGTAAGACATAACGCGAAAGACTGTGGCAGTGAGCTAGCTTGTTCTTTTGACGTCTTCAAAACTTGTTCTCGATTAGGAACAACACTGCATAACGAAGTTTTCGGAGCATGAATGACAAGCGTTAACGAACTGGGACCTCGCATAATCCTTTTCTATTCAACACAATATGTACAAGCACTTATAACGGGGAAATATATTAAATAACACTAATTTCGTGTTCTGCCATCAATGTCAGCGGAGAAAGCATTTTTGAGTTACCTCTCGTTACCAGAAACCTCCATACGCTCACGTCACACCGCTCAGGATGATTTGTTTTAAGATTTATCACTGGTACAACAGTAGGAGCATTGCGCAAGTATCAACTATACCAAGTAATAAAGTATCGAGAGGGATGTTGCACGAAAATATCGCTAGTTTTGTGTCATAACTATAAGCAGTTGCGAAAGGCATGGAATAAAAACTTGGGCAGAAAACGCGAAGGCACTAGCTACAAATTCCTGTATACCGTTTTTAATAAGTAGAAGAAACTAATGGAGTGCTCAAACTTATTCCATTTCTTTAAAATGATTACGCTTATCAGGTTAATGATCATAATACACCAGACGAATTGCCTCTCACATGTATAAAACAGCAAATGACGTTTAAAGCATGACTAAGTTTCTGCTTTCTTCACATAAATCGTCATAATATGACCTGATTGAGAGAATAATTTAAAGTAGAGAAAAGGCTGAAACCTAGTTCCACTTGAATATGGTACAACAAGCATGACTATATATTGCCCTTTTTAATGAACTAAAAAAATATTACTACGACGAATTCCTCTCCGAGTTTAGGTATGTCTAAAGTTCTACAAAGTTGACAAATTTTACAGTTGATAACTAAAAAAAAACTTTAAAGTTTTCTTTTATAACCATTGAGTAAGAATGCTAAAATGGCATTCAATATGAAACACCACAATTTTTATTTTGAAACGGCGAAGTGGTGGTGACCTCTACATAATATTAAACGAGCAATGATGGATAGCTAAAATACATTAACACCAGCGCACCTCATATGCCGAGATACCTTCACAAAACGCACTCACAACTTGTAGTATAGTAGTCGACACATCAAATACGAATACGATTGGTTCCGTCAAAGCAGCCCATAATGGCGTCAAGAAAAAAATGTCGGGCCAGGCAGTGAAAAATAAATTGAGGGGACACTTTGGCATAGGGGCCGATGAGCCATGTCATAATGCTCAGTGTAAAGTCCCCTCGAGTGAGTTGCATTAAAGAAAGAGGCTGTCAAAGTATTCGGCCAGACAGTGCTATTCTAAAGAGAGGGATACCTTACACCTGTCTTCAGGCTGCTCTTTAAAAGCTGACATCGCACTTTGACGACTAGCTTTGATCTTCAGGTAGAACGCTTAGACAGGCGGGCTACCACGCCTGCTTGATTTCCAGCGTTTGCGAAATCCTCCTTCAAAAGATCAGAAGTAAAGGCAACACAGCGAGAAAAAGTTAAAGTCAAAGTTCAAGGGATACCTTATATATACAAGGTATCGTAGAACCATTACAAATATAGCAATTAAGCACGACATAATTAAAAAGGACAGTGTTGGTCAATAGATACGAATATTTGAAAGGATAAAACATTGAGGATGAGATGGAAAAGAGGACTTCTTTCAAGAAGTCCGGTTTTTGTGTTCGTCCTTGATGTTTTATCCTTTCAAGTATTCGTATAAGTACAATATCAATGTTCTTTTCTATGCTCGCATGCAAGCTGGCAAAAGTTTGTCCTATGATGACTAGACAGATGTGTGTTCAATGCTCGAAGAAGCACATCACTCAGTACACAACTTTGCGTCTCTAATGTTGTTTACAAGATTCCACTAATATGCGGGCATGTGTACACTGGAGTCTGGGTGCTGTTTTAATGAAAGGGTGCGTGAACATCGTCTTGTGGTTCACAACAAATCGGGGGACGTCTTGCAGTGCACTGCATGCGGTGCGGGTGGGAGAACCTCTAGAATTAACAAAACTTATTAAAAGAGCAAGTGACAAGACTTGCAAGGGAAAAGGCTGAAGCGTATTCTATAAAGTCCACGGGTGACAACTGCGTATGCAAACCTTCGATCTTACTAAATCACAAGGAAGTGTATTTTCTAGATGTTTTTCGGTAGGCACGTTGAACTGATACGAATGTTTGGAGCCTTCTCATCAGTATTTTTTTTTGCGTTTATAGGCTGCCTTTATTTGAGGGTTTGTGAAGATAGGCAAGAGTGTCCTGAATGTGTGCTCGGTTAATTACCTTGATTAAAGCAGTTGTAAGTTAGCGCAAGCCTGTGTTGTAAGTGTCTGTTCCTGGGCCACGTTTTTTGCGCTTTTAAAGGGGCCCTGCAATCATATTTAAGCGTCTACCTTTTTTGCGGTTTCCACGTCTCTTGGGGTTCGGGCAAGCCAACGGGCACGGAGAGAGTAACTAAATGTCAGTGCGTCATATTTTAACCGGACCACGCGGAAACCTCCTCCACCAACGAGGGCGACCCGCGGTACCGAAAGCGCGCAAAATGTGACGTTTTTGGTCCTGGGCTTACTACTGGTCAGAGCCGCTAAAAGTTTTTTTGTTTAGTTGAGATACAAAATATAAGTGTCGCGAACCGTTTCAATTGTGTATGACAGTAGTGTTTGTTCAGTATTTTAGATCAGAAAAGAAACAAATGCAGCTTATAAGGTACGGAAACGTTCAGTGCGCTTAAGTTTGGTGCAAATTAAAAACCAGTCAAAAAGTTCTGGCAGGGCTCACTTTAAGTCCTCCAGTTCACAATAAACCAACTAGCACAATCCAAAGTATTTCACTCAGGTATTTCATTATTTTAAATTGGGTAGTTAAAGGTGATAAAAAAGCACACCTTGGGGAGCTGGAATAAACACTGTCAGACATTTCGCAACTTATATTGCTTTTTTCTATTCCCGTTTTTGGGCTTCAATATTCAGGGCCATATATAGGCTGTCTAAAGTCACCAGGTTGCATCTAAAATGGACCGTAAAGATCGACGCCTGCAGGCGTTGATTTTTACCGTCCATTTTATATCGAGCCTGGTGACTTGCGACACCCTATACATGTGCGACGGAGAAAGATTAAACTACTGAAAAAGAGTTACATCACGGGGCAGATTTATTATTAAAAAATGACTTTAGTCATTCATGCAAGTTCTACTCTGGCAATATTGGTGTAAAATGTTCTTCGCAAAACTCCCCCGAAAAATCACGCTTTTAACATTTTGAGACTGCTAAAAACTAATTTATTTCTAACGTCACACTTAAAATATTGCTATGCCAGTTTCGGTAAAAAATATATTGATTGGTTGTACCAAACTGAATGTGACGCAATTTAGTAAGCCATTTCTTAAAGTAAGTGTAATGCATACCGGAAAAAATTGGCTATTGCACCACCGCATGTCGTCGTCTACAACGCTTGTAAGGCGGAGCCACAAAAGTGCCGCGTCCGCGTGGCGTCTTCAATTGCTGCGTCCGTAGGCTTTTCACTCCCCGTCTAAAACCATCTGCAAAGCACGCAAGTCGCGACATTAAACGCGGCATAATAAGGTTCCATCATCCACGAGCCAGGAATTATTAGAAGCGTTTTTCCAGTGCCCATCAATATTAAAAAAAAGGGATCGAGAGGACAAATATTATCAACACAATAGCTATGGAATCCTCTCTGCTATTATATTCTTCCTTTGCTTTTCGCACGGAATCCGCGAGCAAGGTGGGTGAGTGCCATGAGGCGCAAATATTAAACATATTAGCTTTGGTACGCCAGCGGCACTGCCAAACGTGACAGCTAGTGGATGTTTGAATCTAAATGACGGTAACATACCTGGACAAAGTTTAGGCGAGGCGAACTCCCGACTGCCTCCATCCGAATGGTTTGCAAACTTTTAGCTGTCCAGGTATCCTCTTGGTATCGGGGAGTGTGGTAGGAATCACGACGGTTGTACCATTCGCAAAACAGCAGGGCCGCTTTACGGGAACCAACATCTTTTATTCAGCGTCAACACGCTCAAATGGACAAATCGAGCGAGATCAAGAAACATTGTCGACGTGGGACGGTCTGCTTAGGCCAGTCCCGCTGCGAAAACAAGCACCCGCACAGCTTTCCGGAGGCACGTTCTTTCAACAGTTGTTTTGCAGCAAACTAGGTCGGTTGAACAGATCTTCCTCGAAACAGCGCGGCGAACCGAACGGGGAAAGTTAATCTCGGGAAATATTGACAATAATAATAAGTCAATTGTCTACATTATAATTTAATTGCTGCAAAAGTGCGAGCCACGTGGACAAGTATGACGATTATAATCCCTGGAGAAGGGGAACGAGGCTGACAAAGCACAAAAATCCCGTTCGCCAGGGATTATCATCGAGTTGTACTTCTTCGGCTCGCTTGCACATTTGCATTAATTGAATTATCTTACCAACCTTAAAATGCAGGCCGTTCACCCTTGTTGGTGTTAGACTGGGGGCAGCTGTTAAAACCTGTTTACTCTACTGACGCATACCTCCAGGTTAGCTCAGTTGGTGGTAAAATAACCTCTGTTGTCATTGCGGCCTTAAAACATCCTAAGCTCATTTGGTAGTGCTCAACCAAAAATGGGGAGGTCCCGGGTTCGATACCAGGACCAGGCGGATTTTTTCGGTCCCGCACCAGTCACCTAGCTGTGTTTGGAGATTTGTGATTGTCCATCGTCCTTCTTGCTCACCTTCTCCAGTGATTATTAGCATCAACCTAGATCATGTGTTTAGGAAACATAAAAAAAATATTGTCGATTAAAATAATAATATGACACTGAGAGACAATTTTACAATCAACGTTATGCACGTCACTCGTCTCTCCAGTTTACGAGGGATACAAGCAGTGTCTACGCGCAGTTTATGAGGGATGCAAGCAGTGTCTACATTGTAACCTTGTTTTAATTACGCGTTCCATCTAGGTTGTTTAGAACAAAATAGTTTTAATTTTAGAATTTCTTTAACCGATAAAAACTTTAAAATAATTACTAACGTAAAAATATGTACATTTTCGCGTTTTACGATTGGTTTAACCAACAACCGATTAAAAGTTCAAGTAACATGAACTATAAAAAGGAACGAGCAGCAAAACAATAAAAAATATCAATCGGGACACAAAGTAGTGGGTCGAGAAGGCGCCTAAAAGCATCTTTAAAATACAGTCCAAATATTCTAGGAGACGTGTAGGTTTTCAAAAGTGCAGTGGAGGGACGCTGCCTACTGGTAACTGCTTAAGGAAGAGAAGCGAGGATCTCGCGCCAATTCAAATATTCAGCGTAACCTGCCCTGCAATGACAATTAAAATGTCAAATAAAACAGGCAATAAAAGGTGCGGAATCCCATTTGAAAGACACGTGACGATTATAGAAACGTTTAAGACACCGCATAATTATATAACTACTGACTTCGTTGAACGTGCAAGTAATTCCATAATATAGAAAGGCAAGCGCCGGAGCGCGGCCAACACTACGAGTCGACGAGCCATCCAAACAGTGTCGAAACTGCAGAATCACTGCGCTCATCAGCTTTTTTTCTGTGGGTGTGATTTTTTCCCTTTAATCCAACCGACGGCATAAAGAGTGCCGTAACTTTGCGGCTTTATTTCGCCATTTTGCGTGGATTTCAAAGCTAGCAACAGAGGGACGTCATTCGAAAATGGTCCATAACGAATACCCCATAGTGAAGGTAGAACCCACTCAAGGCCAATTGAGAGCGTTCAAGGCCGGACGAGTGCCATCGCTCGGAGACATGAAAAATGACGCCTGTGTGGTCCTCTGTCATCATAGGCGTTACCAAGCAACGAAAGCTCACAGAGTACCGCCCGTCACGTCGATGTGTCCATTGGGTCCCCCACGTTTTTTGTCTTCTTGTGTGCCCTGAGTTCTGTGGCTGTCTGCTAGCTCAAGAGCCGCCATTCATCACACAAAGTAATGCTTATTCGTACATGTTGTTTCTCAATAATCCTCTTCGAATCCGATAAGGAGCTGTACTAATGCCCTGGTTGGGTAATGTAACCACTCCGCTCGTCATTGATCGTTTTAGATGGGCAATGATCAACCTGCTCCATGTCTGCGTAGCCTTTCCGTCGTTTGACAGAAAGTAATTAGGCCTGATGATCGGTATGTCAGAGACATCCCTATTGGCCCCATTCTTTCGGCAAGCTTCGAGCTTTGCTAAACGAGTGCTGCAGTGATTGCAGTACAGTACAAATAAAATAGGCATACGTTTTGAATAAAAATATATCTTTGTTTTGTAATGAGTCAGAGACTGCCAAGATTATCCATTTATTTTTTCTTATCAGTATTTTATTCATACGTGTGAAACTAACGCAATAGAAATCATGATTAACTAGATGTAATTGTTTTTTTTTTACATATAGGGAGCATATGTAAAACAATTCGAATTACGACATAAACACCCGTTTCAGTTGTTTCGACCAGTGAAGACCGGTGCATACGAGTTAAAGCCACTGTTAATAGGCTAATGAGCGCTTGAAGCTCCAAGTGCATGCGCTAGAAGTACCTCAACGCTGAAAGATATGAGATGTAGTTGAAAGTAGTAATTTATTTTCTTTTAAAATTCTTATAACACATCCAAGGCAACTCTGATCACAGCCAAAAAAAATAATTACATATTTTAACTACAGTCATAGTAGTTTATTTATATTTTAGCCAGACAATTGCAATTGGTTTGATAAAACTATATTAATATATGTAATATCTTATTATTAACGTTTGCGTTGTGTGAGCCATTCCAAACAAGTCAGTTGCGTGTGTGAAACATCGGCTGCAAATAAGTTGAGCTTGTTCGCCCTGGAAATTTAGCTTTATATAGTCTAGACCCTTGTTTGTTTTCATGTAATCTACAATTACAGCCAATATCTCAGAGAGCTGTGTGCGACATGCCGCTCGGAACGGCTACTATGAAACTAACACTTCTCACTCGGGTTCTCAGCAAAAAAGAACAACAATAACAACATGATGTACAAAACTACATTTTATGCACTTAACTGAGATTTGAAAGGGGTATGGAAACAAAATTCCGGAGTTCATGTGTTTACTAAAATATAAAGCGGTTTAAAGTACGACTTCACTAATTACAATATCTCGTAGGATAATGCAGTTAAACGTATATTAAACTGAAAGAAAAAAAGAACGACAACCAAAAACCACCTCGTCCATGTCTCGAAAGCTTCGATGGAATGTCACGATGACAACATGTTAGTAAGAGCAGTGCCACAATGGGAAGTACGCTCACTCCTATAGATTACTTAGGCCTGGCATGAACGCAGTATCAAGGCGCTTTAGTGAAGACGGTAACAGCAAAGTTGGTCACCATTAGTTTCGGTGTCCAATGGTCTTTCCGGAAACACAGTTTTGGGGCGGTTTGGGGACTGTACGTGCGATGCAATGTCGAGGCTATGAAATGAAAATTTAATTAAACCAGACCGAATGCCCACCTCCCTGGTGACGGGACAGTCGCCTTGGTCAACAGCAACAAACTCGATCGCTACGAAGTCAACACGACTACAACCGTTGCTAAAAGGAGACGGCCCGCACAGCTCGGCAAAGTGGCGCACATGCAAACAAACCACCGCGGTTTTTCGTGGCTTTGGGGACGCGGGAGGAGTCGACGTCAGAAAGGCACGCACTGCCACCGCACTCTTGGTAACCGCTTCGGGACCGATCTTTACAGCCAATTTTATGAACCACTTCGCCACTAGTCAATCTCAACTCGATGCTGACCTGACACTCGACAGAAAATAGCGGACCGGCATTGAGTAGTGTGTTGCCGTACGGTCATATCGGAATGAAAGGGGAATACTAAGGAAAGTGTACGTATCCATGTTGCGGAGGCAACATGGAGTATGGAGTTTATTTGAGCTCAAGGTAAATAAAACAAAAAGAGTTAGAATCGAGGTGTCCCTTTGACTAGAGCGATCACCAGCGCTGCATCCGAAAACAAGCTAGGCACGACGAGTGTAAAGGCTGGAATTCGTACCCCAAATTGAGGTCAGTGGTCAAACTATTGATACGAGAATGATCCATCAAGGTCGCGGGGCATATTCCATTCAGCGTGCCAGCCGGTCATGTGGCAGATGCTTTGTCCCGAGTTGTCGGAACAACGTTGCGTCGAGTACCTTGCTATGCTTAGCGTTCCTGAATAGTTCTAGGCGGTCCCTTGGCCAGTGGGATCGTTATCGTTCTAGCTTTTTTTCGGGTAACCTTGGTTGCAGCGTTTTTGTCCGCAGCGGCCTTTAGTTTCAAGCATCTTTTTCTTTCTTTTATTTTGCCGCTCTAAGTATGGACGCGCACCGAGAAAGGACATAGAAACGTACGTTGATCGTCGCGACGACATACATACGTGAGCGATGATTCTTGGCAATGTGAATTTGATCGTAGAAAAGGCACCGATTTGCCTACACTAGTCTCCTAGGGGGGTGAACACCCCCCCTTGGTTTTTCTGAAGGCACCCCCTAATTCGCAACGACTTCTCTATTCTCCCTCCCCCAGCCCCCCCCCTCCCCCGCCCCGCCACCAACCCTTTGTACTCCTCGACCCCCCTCCCCTTGCATACCGGGTCCCAGTGGAAAACCCTGGTAGAAAATGTGTAAACCTCTGGAGCTGTCGTACGCGTAATAATAGGATTTCATGGTAGCTTACGAAAACCTCGCCGATAACTTCTGCTTCGTGAACAACAAGAATTATTATCTCGGTTTTGTCGTAAGATCGTTTCGAGAATAAGCTCCGTTGCGTGGTAGCTGACGACGAAGACAAGGCTGACGGGTCATACAAAAATACGACTCTCAGGGCCGAACCGTTTCCTGGGCCATCATGGCCGCTGGTGATGTAGCGACGTCTTCGTCCTCATAACCACACCCTCTTCGTCGCGTTGGTCGGCCATCGCACACTCGAGGCAGCTTCGCCGCTCTGCCGCTCCGCCGGCTTCGCGATATGCTGCAGCCTTCGGGTACTTCGACTAAGCGAGATTGAAACGCGTTAACGTCGCCTAAGCTACAAAGCTTGACACTATGGTATGCTTGGCCCTTCATGGCGTGATGGCGTCTAGGCAGCGCTGGATCTGATTTTGGCAGCGCTTCAAAATCAACCATCTTCGATGGTTCATCTGGAAGCGCTCAGCAAAATTCCGTCATTTGGAACGAAACATATGGCCATCGTTTAAATGCAACCACGCGGTTATCAATTGCAGGTTTAACTGATCCTTTTCGACCTAATTCTTGATGTTTTTGTATATTTTAAGTTTTGATTCAATATCCCTTTGAAGGGCCCCCGAAAAGATAACAAAAACATTTTTTTAACAATTTGGTTGGGACACGCCCGTTAAAGAATTAAATTTTAAGCGCAAACTTTTTTAAAGCAATATTGACGGCGAGAGATTTATTTGAAATCTGCTCGCGAAGTCCATGACGTCACGGGTCATTCTGGAATGACCATCTCGGTCTTGAAGGCGAAGCTGATCCACCTCTCCTCCACGCGCCCGAAATGTCATGAGAGAAAACAAGTTTAAAGGACGTGACTGACCACTTAAATCGCGACTCGCGCCGTCAATATTGCTCTAAGCATTTTTTTTCGCTTAGAATAAACTGTTTGAGACTCGTGTCCCAACCAAACTGTTAAACTTTTTTGTTTTTGCCTTTCAGGGGCATTTTAATATTATTAACCAATTGTATAATCCAAAGCTCCTAACTATGGCAGGAGTCATCTTGAATGCACCCGAAAATTCCGCTCCTCGAAAACTCCTAAGACTGTAATCTAATTTCTCCTTGTAGAGTTTCCTGCAAGCTGCCTCGGGCGAAAACCCGATTCATAGGAGATTAAAAGAACGATTCATCATCCTTATCACTTTACATTTAATTTTTGTTCCACTCCTTTATTTAGGGAAGCTCATGCCAAGGTGTATCTCGTGGTAAAATGCTGCGGTTACTTCCGACGTTTATAATCAAACGCAGTATTTGAAAACAATTCAAATTGCGACATAGGTACACAATCGAACTTTATGACATAACATGTAAATCTAGTTATTTTTCATGCTTGGGATTCTGTTGCATTTATCGCTGCTTAAGCTACGTTAGGCGTGGCTCCAACACATGCATTTAATGAAAGAAAACAGCAACAAGTAATACCAAGCAGAGATGAAGTTAAACGGAAGTACAAGTGTTTACATTACGAATGTCACCACAAACTCTCCTTTCTAAAATGAAACGCCACGCAAACTCTTCTTAGGTCAACCCAAGTGATTCTTCAGGCAGAAAAGCTACATTAAACGTAAAGACAAAAATGAATAAAACAATGCTTTAAATTTGTATTGCCTATCGCATATAAGTACCCTATATAAGCACATAAAGCTGAAAGTAACGCCCCGTGTTTATTACCCGGAGCTGGCGGATTCGTTCAGCGACCACCAGTCACCTAGTGATCGCGAATAGCGCTCAATTTCAGGTGGAAGTCAATTTATCCTTTTAGAACACCGCAGCACCTTACAAATTTACTCTAAATCCCTATATCAAATGATTGAAGACTGACGGAAACTTTAAACACCTGTTTTCTCTACCGTATGCGCTAGCCCCTGGTTAGCTCAGAAAGCTAACCAGGGGCTAGCAGCTGAGCAGAGCAAGGCCGCCGTGGAGGTGACGAGGGGGAGATTTGACGGGGGGATGTTTCCCCCGGCAGATTCGACAGGGGGAAAGCTCCCTGGGGGCCGGAAGCGGAACGCCGCACGATTTGTCAGGGTCGTGCGTTTTGTAGTATCCTGTCTGGACACCCCTTCACCGGAGGCCGGGCCGCTGCACCGCCATGTAGAGGTCTTTTCCGGTGGCGTTCCTTAGAACTATGCCACTCGAGAGCCAATGGGAGCCTCATTCCTTGAAACAAGAACGCGCGCCAGCCAGTGGGAGCCTATCCATCAGATCGATTTCTACAGACGACGGGCTTCGCTCCATTGAAACAGGGGGGGGGGTTATGTGCCGTTTCGCGTGGCTTCAAAAGCTGATAACGCCGGCTCGCTCCATAGGACACCTAATGCTTTCGCATTAAGAGTTTAAGCAATAGTCATACTTGGCTCTCACCTAATCCAGGATCCGAGTGTGTAGCTTTCTCATTTTTTATATTACATAACCTAAATGTCAAAATGCATTGTTCCGAGACTGAGGTGGAACGTACAACACAGTAAGTCCTTAATAAATTATTAGATTCAAGAAATGCTGGTAGAAACATTGCAAACGTGGATACCCTAAACAAAACTTTAGGATGTGGCTAACAAAAATAACAGTAATCGTGACTTTCTTATTTTTTTGTGAATTTTATAACCCGGAAAGATATCAATGACAGTGGCACGGGGAAGGTCAGTTCTGAAACGCCAATGAGCTGTTACAGTAATTACTGAAAGATGCTTTCGAAA